>CM044891.1:6641944-6746138 GCA_024500025.1 Syzygium aromaticum | reverse complement strand
CTTAGGAGTGTCAACAGGTCGGTTGGTTTTCATGATATCCGATCCGATCCGAAATAATGAATATGTGTGCTTGGTCAAACCCGAAACAAGATCCAAACATTATATAACCGCACAATCGAAACAGTTCGAGTCGTGTTTAAGTCAGGTTGGGTTCGTGTTTAGAGGTTTGCTATCCTCTTGAAAGAATTATTGTGTCAGCACTAAGTGTAGGTTCTGACACAAATCAAGTAGAAACAGCAACGATGAGTAGGTCTTTCACCTCGTATTCAAGGCTGAACAAAACTCAGTGCGAAAATCAGTTGCATACTACAATAAACTTTTGTTATACTATTGATACAGCTTATATTGCGACTCCTACCTTTCTTTAATTTGCCCGAGATATAATCTAAAACAACAAAAGTAATTGTCTCCAAACAAAACAATGTTCGAGGAGAGAGCATAATATTCAAGATTTGCATATATTGTGTGAAGGATAAACATTATGCTGAATATAACAAATCAAGAATCAAGTCAAAAGCAGCGGCTATGTTTGAGGTTAGAAAAACTGCCAGATTTGGTGTGGAAGAGCTACACTGTAGATTCTTTGAACTTTTTTTTTTTTTTGGTAAGGAATAGATTCTTTGAACTTTGAGCATTCAAGTCCGAGATATTTTGATGAAATCCAGTAGAAAATGACATCCATTGCAATGTCGCAAAAGACAGAAAATCTGCCTCAAAGGGACAGCAAGTTGCCGGTAAATGTGCATGTTCAGATAGGTGTGGAACACTGGAAGTGGACAGAAAGAAACGAGGAATTCGAAACTTATGAACCTATGCTCAATGTAGATTACTAGTGGCAGAGAGACAATTAGTTGCCAAATTATCAGTTTTCCTCCTTCAATCATACATGGTACCTGTGATGAAGACATCTAGCAATTCCAGAATCAACAAAAACCATCATTACCCAATAATCGCTATATGCTATCAACAAAACTATGCAACGAAACCATCATTTATGCAATTGTTACTACGCAACGACAGATGACTAAACAAGGCCATTGCATCATTGTACAAACACGCCAGGTTGAATTTATAAAAAAACACAGTAATGGGACTACTCTATAGTTCGAAAACATATTTGAGGAGTTAGGTAGATATAGACTGAAAAACAGCCAAAGTGTGCACTGTTATTATATACTACTAAAAACAGAAAAACCAAAGAAACATTTCGTTAAACACTGAAACAAACAAAGCCAACAAACGAACATCGACAAACTCTCACTGGCAAAGAAAAGCGAAGGTGACGGGCAGGAGCAAGGCCTAGAAGCCGACGCCGGTGTTGAGGTTGTGGAAGGCGGCGTAGTGGGGCTGGAGACACTAGTTTTCGTTGGAATCGCCAAAATCTCCGCGAATGAATGAAACCAACGATCGCTTTCCCCTCAGAATCTTGTTCGCGAAACCGAGTCGGAGCCGATGGTGATTTTCCTCATATCTCTTCATGTTTGAACTGCCTCGCTCCTCCTACGTTTTGGACAGGATGCACCCAAAATCATAAAGGCACCTAATGATCCTCTCTGTCGTAAAAAATGTAAGATGGAACAAAAGATAACAAGGTCATTGCAGGGACATCACTTGACTCAGTAATTTTATCGAACAGTTGGTATGACACGCAAAATCGTCTGATGCAAAATGGGATGAAGATGCATACATAAAACACCTCGAAAGGCATAGTGAGTCAACAGATGGGTTCCCCATTCTTCGACAAGCAAAAGCAAAAAAAAGCCAACTTAGAGCTGATCTAATCAAGTTCCACTCCGAAAACAGAGTCAATCCAACACACCCAAGCACCATGCCATTGAAGAAGCAGGAACACAAGTAGATTCAGAGCTCGCCGGGATTAACTGAAAGACAGCAATGCTCACCAAAAGAGAGAAATCATCACTTGTGGGTGGGGCCGGGGGCAGTGGGTCAGGAGGATCAATTGTCGAGGAGCTTCTGGAGGCGAGACTTGACGAAGTCGCTGCGAGCTTTGGCACGGGCTTGCTAAGAAGCAATGACGTTGGCGTAGCAGAGGTGGATGCCAGCTGCAATTAAGGAGGCGCCGGTGGCGACGATGCTAGTTGTTGTCGCCAGTTGCCTCCGCGTTCCACTACTCGATCGCCAGTTGCAGATCGGGAGCTCTTGTGGGATGGAAGAAGAAGGTAGGGTTTCGGGTGGGCTTGGGAGCAAGAAGAACAAATGGTTTTTGTTTCTTTCGGGTGGGCTTGTTTCGAGAGGGTTCGAGCATATCTAAAACAAGCTTAGGCCTTATTTTTACTGTTATTCAAATAAGTTAAGGCCAAACCCGATTCAATACGAAAATTTCCTATTCGGTTCGGGTTGGGTCATGTTTGAGCAGGTTCTTTTCACACCCCTAGTGAAGCTAACCCAATGTCCAAGGGAGGCAGATATGGTAGCGGATTGAGTAGCCAAGGCACAAAGGAAAAATGAACTCCCACCCAATTGGCTGTCCTACCCCCCAAAGCCTATGTTGGATTTTCTACTGTTTGATGTAAAACAAATTTTTGTAGTTTTAATGAAATTTGAAGTATTATCGACCAAAAAAAAAAAGTACACCGACAGTGTAAAATACTTTTTAAACAGGTGGTAGTGAAATGAAAACTCTCATATAGTAATGGAATGAAAATTTATTACAATTGAAAACGGCATATGTGTTGGCGCATGAATTTGATTTGTGTAATAATTTTTTTACACCGTCAGTGTATAAAACAAAAGTCAAAAAACACATTCACTAATCATGGTGTTTAGGACTTTAAATATCTCACTTTTTCTAGATAAACATAGACTATAATTGGCAACAACAGGATATATGGATTAATTGTTTCATCTCATTAGCGATTCTATTATATACTAATTAAGAAAGTTGAATTAATGGAATTTTCCTTTAGCTGATGATAACTCTATAAAAATAGAGTTATTTTATCTATTTTAGGCAATAAATAATGCAATATTTGTTAGAATATATTTGGATTTACTTTTATTTACTTAATTTTTCCTTATATATGCAGAATATTGAGATATGGAGAAAATAAAGAAACTATGGCAAAAAGAAGGAAAGGAATATGCGACCCAGAAAAGAGTTAGAAGGTGGATATCATATTGGAAATTCTACAATTTATTCCTTAATTTTATGCAAAAAAGAAGCAATTGCTTTATGAGAGGAGTCTTGGATGTTGTTATATAAATAGGATAACTTGAGGGAACAGAGAGTTTTTCTTGAAGATCGTTTTTGTTTTTAGTGCCTTGAGAGTTTTTCAAGTATTTTGAATAGAAGACAAAAGTGATGACGGAATTCTTGTTTTTTGATTCAAGATGTTTGGTTTAATTTATATTGTCGTTTCTTCTGTAACGTTCCAAATTCGCCCACTTCCAGGATTAATAAAATAGATGATTATTTCTCATTTCATTTTAGTAAGTCTCGTCCGGATCTAATCAATCTCGGGATACTGATCAATAGGGAATGACTAACTAGGAAAACGGTGCATGGACCTAAGAACTTGACCGTGAATCAAGTCCGATTCCGATAAGTGACAAGGGAATATTTTGTGCCAATGTGGGCCAGTCCAAGGAGAGTGACAAATTTGGTTCAACAGACGACATGTGATTAGATAGCGGGTGATTCCGCACGACCGAGAATACTCGCGGCGAACGATCCCGAACTTATTCCAAACGACCGCAACCCCTGGGACTAGCGATAAATTCTCGTGTTCTCTGGGAAATTGAAACCGACATGACTCAGGTAACCCTAGGTGGTTACGCATAACCCCTAAACAGCCGCCCGTTAGTGAGAGACGCTAAAATCGCAAATTAAGCGAAATCGATCATGGAATTGAGTCTGGACTTCGGTGTTGAATTTCGTGGACATACGCGACTATTTTTACAAGGACGATGTCATTTTTTATGTGGCCAATTATATTTGGGATCAATAGAGTCAAAAATTGAAAATTTGACCCGGGGCCGGAAAATTACCTTTTTGCCCTTGTGCCCTAAGCTTGGATTCTGAATTTTGGGATTATTTAGAGATTATTTTGAGGTTTTATATTGTTGTATCTCAGCCCAATAATGCTGGAAATGATGGACAATTATGCCCCTAGATATTTTAGATATAATTAATCTCTACCCCTAGATTGAGGGCAAGATAGTCTTTTAGTGGAATTAGGTCACTTAACCTCACTAAGCCCATTTTGGATCAAACTTCTCAATTCTCTTTCTCTCTTTCATTCTCCCCCATTCTTGACCAGCCATCTCCCCCTCCCACGCCAACTTCCTCTTTTCCATTTTCCTCTTTCATTTGGCCAAGCCAAGCCGAAGCGCCACCATTTGCCGGTGCCGCTCGCCGAGGCCGCCGTCCCTCTCGCCTCACCACCACCATCCAGCCGACCCATTCTCTCTCTCCCTTTCCCAGCCGTGTGATCAGCCCTTGCCTAGGACTGCCATCGCCGTTGCCACCGCTGAGCGCCGCCAAGGGAGCCGCCGCTCGCCGCCACCGATCCGACATGGATCCGCCACTGCTCAGCCGCCCTTGCCACTTGTCCAGCCTTCTTTAGGAGCCTAGGAATTCAAGTAAGTACAACCCTAAACCCTAGCTAGGCTAATGTACATTTCTAGACGAGTTTTAGGGGTTATTTAGGGTATTTTAGGGGTTAAATTGTGGAGAATGCTTAGTGCTGATCTTGTGGCTGATTTAGTGACTTAGTGTGATAATTTAAATGAGGCTTAGTGGTCTACGAGGTGCTGCGTGGTGGCTGGTCATGGAAGCCGTGATTCGGGCAAAAACGTGGATTAGGCGAGTGTAATTTGTGGACCGAGTGGTGGCTATTTCCATGGTGATTCTTGTGGCCTAATGTGGTGATTTGGTGGGGATTTAGTGGCCTAAGGTGATCTGGTTGGTGACTGACTAGTGCAGGCTCGATTGGATTATTGTGTTGATTAATCATGGTCTAAATGCGGATTTTAATGGGTGCAACAATCGGGCCGTGTAGTGGCTGTTTAGGTGGTGGATTTGGGAGCCTAATGTGATGATTTAGAGGTGGATTGAAGGCCTAGAGGGGACTGATTAGTGGCTGGCAATAGTGGAATTTATCGGGCCTTGATCGACGAAATTGAGGATTAATTGTGAATGGCTGTGTGTGCTTGATTTATCCATTAAGTGGTTGATTGTTTATGGCTTGGTAGTGGTTACGTGATGCTAGGATTGAGTTCTTAGGTGGCCGAGAAAGGATAGGCTTGGTGGACCTTAAACTTGTGCAAGTTTGAGGGCTTAATTGCGTGATTTTCATATGCCGATGATGTACTATGGCTGATTTGAATTAATTGATTGATTGAGCATATTGATTCATTAAATTGAATATGTGTGGTGTAAATTGAGCATATCGCGTTGTGAATTGAACAAGTGGTGTTGTGCAATTGAATGCTCATTGTGAATTTCTTGAATGCCCAAGTGTGAACGTTATAACTATGAGTGTGCATCTCGAACATTGGCATAACATGTGTATATGCGAGTGTGCACGAATGACATAAGCATGTGATCACCTAAAATGCCCTGATGCGTTTTACGTGGGGTTCAGATAATAACTAGTGTATGTGAATGTGTGATCACATAAAGCCCTGATGCGTTTTATGCGGGACATTGAACCCGTCCTGAGGCATGTTACGCGAGACGATGCCCGGACTACCGGAAGATTACTAACCTGATACGTATTACGCGGGTTTTGTATCATGAGCTTGATGCGTTTTACGCGGGCTAGAGATCGATCTCGAAGTGATGGACCTGATGCGTTTTACGCGGGTCGGACCTTATGCGTTTTACGCTAGTCAGAGGAGAACTAGTAAATTGCAAGTGTGCAAGAGTGCAAGTGTGCAAGAGTGCAAGTGTGCGAAAGTGCATTGATGAGGCATGAGCATGAGTGTAAGCATATGCATATCATGCGTTATGACCAAGCGACGTGTGCATGTGCCGTAATTGGGTTCTGTGTTATTATTGTGAATTTTAAGTGCCTAACCTGCAGGGCCAATGTAAGTATTGGATTTAGTCCCAAGGGCCTAAGTCATTTATAGTTTGGATCATGTGTTGTTTAGTGCTCTTCAGGAAGTGCACGTTAGCTTAGTTTAGGTTTAGGGAACCTACTCACTGAGATTTATTCTCACTGTTGTATAAACCTAATTTCTCAGACCTCCGGTCTTGAGATGTCCGCAGTGCCTGTTCGTTTTGGGATCATTTATCGAATAGACCAGGAGGAGATGGTGTACCTCGCAGGGAACGGGGATTTTTGGGTTAGATATTTGTGTACAATTTGGGTTGATGCGGGCGAGCAGCTAGACCAGACCCACAGATATATAGCGTGGTATATTAGAGACCATGCAGAGACCTACGGGCCTTTTCGATCTTTTGAGATTCCACTTAGCGATTCAGGGGATGTTGATCCTCAATGTCCCGATGGGGAATTGGCGAGCCCGGAGCCGATGGATTCGGAGGATGAAGAGCCACGGCCCATGGAGCAGGACATGGAATAGGAGGACGAGGCCGAGCCGATGGATTCTGAGGAGGAGTCAGCTGGGGCCGAGTCCGAACGGAATTCCCTAGACTCTGAAGTTGAGCTGTCTGATAGTTCTTCCGAGTCATCGGGATCCGACTCGGATTAGGTTCCATAAGTCTAGCCTTAGTTTAGAGTAGATATGGCCAGCACCTTTTTGACCGGAACCCTTCTAGTTTTAGTAACATTGACCGCCTGGGCCACTTACCCATCTTTGTTTATAGTGGCAATTGACCTGCTTTTGATTTTTGGAGTGTAAGCTGTAAATTAATGTTGTATATGGTTCCCAATATCAATGCAAGTGTATTTTGTTCATGTTATTGGTTGTGTAACTATCCTTGGTCATGTGTTATTATACTGTACGGGTGTTATAATACTTCCGCATATGCTTTAATCTCTGTCGTGTTGGGCGTTGGGTCGGCGATGTGTCCTGGGATGTCGCAATCGAATTGACCTCGGTTGGGTTGTCGCGTGTTGTAGGGCTTGCAACGTGACATCTTCTTCTATTATATTCTAATTTTCTTTGTTAGAGCTACAATGTAGCCTAACCATGATGATATGAATTTCATGTTTTTTATGCTTTACAAGTAATTTCATTCATATGAATTATATATTATTGTGCTTAATGCGTTTAGGTGACTGGCCACTACTTGAATGATCTGATGTACATGTTTGAGACTAAGAAGTAATAATATGTAATTGCTTCTTATAATATATAACCATGAATTAAATGTGGATAGAAATATACCATGTTATTTGTGTAGCTTTCGATAATAAGGTAGTCCAAAAGATTCATTGTAAACTGGGAATATTCATGAATTTTAATGCGCTTATGTTTATTTAAATTCACATAGAAATATAGTGAATTGATAAACTGAGTAGGTTTGTTATACCTAGAGATAGGATAGTAAATAGACTAGGAAATTCCGCTATCACATGTTTGATATTGTTCTATTATGCATAATGATCCGAAATTCATATCTAGTGGTTATGGTAACATCAGATGCTCTAACATATTTTACCTGATTGATTATCTGCCTTTAGTTTATAAAATTCCGTTTTTAAAAATTGTCAATTTTTATTTATTATTAATTATATTTTGATCAGTTAGATAAATTTTAGAAGTAGTCTATTTTTAATATTTAATTGGTTTATTATCATCAATCTCCGTGGGACAATACTCTTCTCATTATTATATTACTTGTTCAATACGTTCGTTGACATGTGCAGAATTTTACGAACAGCTGACAATCTGCGGAAAAGCTCTCTTTTTTTGCAGGTAGTGCTAATTATGAAATTCTCTATTTGAAACCAATTTATGAATCTATTATACGTATAAACCCCAGAAGATTATCAATGATATGCATTCCTTGGAATGACATTTCTTGCAAAAGGCATTTTCACTGTATTCTCTATACTATAATGCTAAGGGTTAATACCACGAAAAACCCTAAACTGGTACGCATACGACAAATTTATTCCAAAATTATTTTTTTGACCATCAAAAACCTTAAACTGGTACATCCGTGACAAATTTTTCCCAAACTGGTATACCTATAATAAATTTACCCCAAACTAATTTTTTGACCATCAAAAACCTCAAATTGGTACATTTGCTGCAAATTTACCCTCCATTAAATTGGATTAATACCTTGAAAAATCACAAATTAGTAAACATGTTGTCACGCCCCGCGCCTTCCGCAACGTGCCACATCCCTCCAACTAGTCGATATGAGTGCGACGTCCTAGGAACCGTCGCCGACCCAACACCCAGCACAGAGATTCATACACAAGCGGAAGCAAAACAAATAATAATAATACCCGGACAGAAAATAATATAAGAACAAGGATAGCACCACATAAATTACTGAATATAAAATATACGCTTTTATACATATGCAAAAGCTTTTACAATATCCATTTACAAACAAAATACATGAACCCAAAATACATACAACAAAAGCGGACCACGACCACCACACTGGTCAAAAAGGGAGAGGTGACTAAGAGGACTAAATCCCAAAAAGTGCTAGTCCTCACTCTACTAGGAAGGGGATCTATCCTAGGGCTCCTAGTCAGGGTCTGAGCTCGACGCCTCCAACAAACTCTCGGATATCTCCTGGTCCTTGTCAGAACTGGTTGCCTCGGACTCATTCTCCATCTTCGGGTCCTCGTCAACCTCCATGGGCTCCTCTGCCTCCACGTCCATCGGCTCCGGGGCCGGATCAACAATCTCGGGCTCGAAATTGACTCCTCCTAGCTCCTCGTCCTTCTCTCCTAACTCGGGTCCCTCATCTATCTCCCAACTCACCTCCATCTCTGAATCGGGGTCTACTATGTCACCATTAGGGCACTGCGGGTCTAACTCACCCTCCCCGTTGAACGGGATGTCCATAGAACGAAGGGGTCCATACTCCTCTCCAAAGCGGTCTCTAAAGCACCACGCTACATACTCGTGGGTCTCAAAATATGTGGTCCCTACGTCTACCCAGACTAATGTATAATGTCTAAGAAACATTTCTTCATTCCCTATGGGATGAACCGACATGGTATGCTCAAGATGCTGCAGGATCTTATGTCGCACCGGTGCATCTGGCATCTCTGGCATCGTCAAGGTCTGGGATCTGAAAAGTTGGGTTATACAACCATGAAACGAATCTCAGCAAGTAAAACCCACTAAACCTAAACTAGGCTAACATGCACCTCCTGACGGGAACAAACTCAGTCAAGCAACAATCACTGACCTAGGCCCTCGGGCCCAGATCGTACTTACCGATGACCCTGTAGGTTAGGCAATTTAAAATAATAATCAAGCACATCCTCGGGCATACACGATCTCACGTGCGTCATACGCATGCTCAAGCTCATAGATGTCTGGATCACATACTCATCACCAAGTCTCACAAACGTTTACAACTGTCCATGCACTCTTATGCATGCCAATGCATCAATGTGGTACAAGCGTGCGTATTTAGATTATAAGGTGGAACCGCTTGGACACGTCCCATACCATGCTCAGCAATTCCACCACATAATCTAATATTAACAGATTTACTCATTATCTGGTCTTTCCACGGCCCACTGGCCCAATACATAAATAACTCTTCGTGGCCAGCGTAAAAACGTCCCCGGCCCAGTGTCTCTAGCCTGCTACAAAGTGCATAAGGCGCAACACCGATCTCCTTACAAACCAAGTCTACTACAAAGTCCATGAGACTAATCGTCTTCCGGACATACCGGGCATCGTCTTGCTACAAAGTGTATGAAGACAGAATCGACCCGAAGGCCACGACCCGAAGGCCTTAAGTGATCACACGGCACACTGCCCAAATTTTATCTGAACCCAGCGTCAAGCGCATCGGACATTTATAGGTGATCACATGCTCATGGCAGACTCGCATTCTTGCATAATTTTCATCACATGCCTCACACTCGGCACACACACGTAATGCGTAGCCATGAATGCTCATGTTCGGGCAATATGTAATACACACGAGCACTAATCATTACAATTTAATGAATTCAAGCTCATCACATTATAACATGCTCAATTGCCCAAGTCACACTCCGCACCAAGTCGATCACGCAATCACGCGATATGGCAAGGACCAAATAAGCATCATAACATACAATTCAATCAATTCGAGCATTAAAACCATCCCGTCAAACATCCGGGCTATCCCGACACTTTAATCGAGTTAATCCAACAACTAGTCAACACTTAATCCCTTGATTACTCACATGGACAGCCACTACTAAACCTCATTTCGGCCTCCAATCCACTTCAAATACTCCTCAATCAGCCGATAACATCATCCCGGCACTTTTCCAATCAAGCAATATTTCATAATCCACCTTAATCACACTAATTAATCACTAACTACAACTAATCCCGATCTAAAGGGCATTATCGTCCTAATTAGGGTTTAGAGGGTATTACTCACTTAAACTCGGGTCTAAACGACGGGGAACGGTGGCCAACTACCGGTGAACGGCAAGTCGGCGGCGGATTCCCGAGGAACGGCGGCTCTCACGGACGGACATGGCCGGCGGCTCACGGCTCACGGTTGGGAGGACGGTCGAACAGCAGGTGGCGGTTGACGACGTGAGGCGACGGCGCGGCCGTGAACGGCGGCGACGGGCTCACGGCGGAATGGCCTCCAAGTGGCCGAGAGGAAGAGAGGAAAGGTCGGTGAGGGTGGCGGCTGAGGTGTGGACAGACGGATGGCGGCGCTCCCGGGTGGACGGCATGGCGGCAACGGCGATGGCGCAACCGGCACGGGCGGTCTCGGCTCCAATGACAATGCAGCCGCGGGAAGAGAGAGAGAGCACGGGACGAGAGAGGGATGGCGAGAGGGAAGGAAGTGGCGGTGGTGGTGATGGAACGGCAAAAACAGATCGGCGGCGACACGGCTTCGGGCGGCGGACGGTGAAGTGGACGGCGAAAGAGGGGGTGGCCGGCGTGAACGGCAAGAGGGAAAGGGAGAGAGAGAAGAGAGAGAGAAGAGAGAGAGATGAGTGGCTTGGTGAAGAAGCTAGAATGAGGAGAGAGAGAGAGAGAGAGAGAGAGAGAGAGAGAAGAGATGGGTTTAAGTGGGGTTTGGTGGGGTTAGGTGACACTTGTCACAATCCAAAGGCTTAAGACAACTCACCCCTAGATCTAACGGTTGTCAATCACTCAAGATCAATAATTGATGGGCAACAAGGTCAATTCTCCCTCCACTAACTCTTGTCCCTTGTCCATAAAAATCAATAAATAATTCTCCACTAAAACCCCAAAATTCGGAACACTATTCTAGGCTTAGGGGCAAAGTCGTCATTTGTCCGATTCCGAGTCGAAATTCCATTTTTCGACCAAACTATCCCCCTATATAAATGGCCAACCCAAATTGACGTCGTTCTCGCGAAACTAGACCAGTAAACCCTCGAAAATCAACCTCGAAGTCCGGATCAAATTCCACGTCAAACTAGTTAAATTTTAATTCTCGAATCTCTTACTAACGGGCGGCTGTTTAGGGGCTACGCGTATCGACCTAAAGTTATCTGAGTTGTGACGGTCTCGATTACCGGGAGAACAAGAGGAATTATCGCTAGTTCCGGAGATAACGATCATTCGGTTTAAGTTCGGGACTGGTCGGCCACGTGCACTTTCGGTCTTACAGAATCACCTGCTATCCGAGCGTACATCGTTGGCCTCGACTGAACCAAGTCCGTTACCTTCCGAAGATCAATCTACTTGGCCCAAAATAGTTCATCGTCGTTTCTCGGGATCACTGTCCAGTTCACGATTGGGTCCTTGGTCCACGTACCGTTATCCTAGTTAACCATTCCCATCTGGTCAGTATCCCAAAAGTGATCAGCTCCGGGCGAGACTTACGAAAATGAAATAATAGAATAGACTCGTTTTATTGATTTCCGGAAATTGAGTCGAAGTTCGGGATGTTACACATGTAACAAACGGACAGACAAAACTTTAAACTGGTATACCCATCAATTGCCACGTGTCATCCAATTCAATAATTTAATAATAAAATTTAACAAAAACTAACGGAAGATAAATTTGTCACGGGTGTACTAGTTAGGGGTTTTTGGTAGTTAAAAAATTAGTTTGGGATAAATTTGTGGAATGTGTACCAATTTGGGGTTTTTCGTGATATTAACCAAAGCAAGCTCTTTAATTTGGTGTGCACCAAAAAAAAAAAACGATAATAACAGCTTGGCAAAAAGACTAATCGATCACTTATCCTCTCAACAACCACCTATGTTTATCTCGCTTTATTAGCTGAAGTTAACGAAAACATTTTCTCTGAAATATCAAGAACAACCGCAATGGACAATCACAAACTAGTTGATGTGTGGAGTAGCATCTTTATGTTGACACATCTTATGGCAAATTCAGCAACATGCTTAGCTCCGAATGCATTGATGGCTAGTGCAATGTCATAGCTACGGAGAAAAATTGAGATTAAACAACCAAATTTCAATTGAAGTCGGTCTCATTGGAAAGATGAGACGAAATATTAGATACACTGGTTCAATCTTGACCTAACGAAAGGTCCAAAATCATTGGTAATATCCATCACGAACGATGTAGCGCAGTACTGCTCACCACTATGCACCTCCAACGGAAAAAATTACTAATCGTAATTCCAAATCGAGCACCATAAATTGCTACGGATCGTTAATGAACCCAAGAATCTAAAATGAAATATCAAACTAATTGAAACAGGTCTACATATTGCCAGTAATTACGATTTTGCCCCTGGTCCGTCAATACCTAATCTGGAGCAACAATATCTCATTTGCTTGGCATTTCCACTTCAATTAGGTGGAGTATTAGAGATTGAACCTAGCTTAAACACAAGAGATTTCACTTGCTAACCACAGAATTAATCAAGTAATCATGTTTTTGAAATTTATTTGCGTACCTGTTTTAGTGTTGGTTTTTTGGCACCAAATTACCTTTGGAAGTCCTCTCCTTTGACTTCATGGCGTGTAGCTTCTTGCGGTTGGTGTTTTCTAGACCACGTCAGTAATAAGCTTCCATGGCATTGGTTTCTTCTGATTACCATACACTTGCTAGTATTAGAGATTGAACCATACACTTGCATTGGTTTCTTCCATGGCATTGGTTTCTTCTGATTACATATTGCCAGTAATTACGATTTTGCCCCTGGTCCGTCAATGCCTAATCTGGAGCAACAATATCTCATTTGCTTGGCATTTCCACTTCAATTAGGTGGAGTATTAGAGATTGAACCTAGCTTAAACACAAGAGATTTCACTTGCTAACCACAGAATTAATCGAGTAATCATGTTTTTGAAATTTATTTGCGTACCTGTTTTAGTGTTGGTTTTTCGGCACCAAATTACCTTTGGAAGTCCTCTCCTTTGACTTCATGGCGTGTAGCTTCTTGCGGTTGGTGTTTTCTAGACCACGTCAGTAATAAGCTTCCATGGCATTGGTTTCTTCTGATTACCATACACTTTGGTTTGGAAGATGTTCAGGAAGGCTTTGCGTATGGCGTGGTGGACGACAGGCGCGGCGGTAGCCATAGAGGTCCAGAGGAGGATGGCACCACAGCAGCAATGGTGGGAAAATTATAGTGGTAGTAGGGTCGATAGCTTTTCAGCAGGGAGGGGAACATCATTTCCAGCAGCAACATCGGAAGAGACCAAAATTTATCCTTGAGATTGTCGTCAAATTTCAAGAATTGCATTATGAAAATGTAGTAAATGAGAATGTCTGAAGTGTGCAAATGTTTGTTGTGGTTATCCTCTAGGATTCAACAGATCTTCTAAATAACGTGCACCACACTGTTTAGATAGAGCAAGAACATTATGAAATGCAAAACCATCAGAGGGCAAAAGCAAAGAATACTTTGTGTGTGAAGGTTTTTGTGTGAAAGTTTGTGGGTGCACTGATTTGGGCATATCAAACAAAAAAAGTGGTCGACATATATAGAAGAGAGACAGAACAAAGCAAAGGCCAGCACATTAAATAAGCAACGGCCAGTTAGAAAGTCAACAATAGTCACAGTTCACACGCATTTTTGATTTATATTGTAAATATACTTTTTGAAGAACACTTTGCGCAGCGTGGCTGAGTTAAAAGGAAATAAGTAGAATGGTATGTCTTTCTGCGAGGTCATTTCTTCGGCGAAAGGAGCGAATGGATGCCAATGACCATGCCATAAAAATAAAAACTTCCCATAGGCAACAAGATGCTTTATATATGAAGACTCCAGCATTAGGTAGAACAGGTAGAGTCCAGAAGGATTCATCTTTGAATTTGTCACAATCTAGCTATAAACCCCAAATAGAAACAACATGACACAGATCAACCGAATACAGTGCATAACATAAGCTGTATTCCATCATATAATCCTCCTGAGGCCAAGTATCTTAATAGGAATCCCAGAAGAAAATGGCTCTGTTTTAGTTGGTTAATCCTTAAACCAGACATGGCTTTGGGAATTCGCAACAAAAAGGTCTGAAACTTCAAACTGCCTTCAGAGCAGCTGTTCTACAATCTCAATAGGACCTCGGTAGGCATCACCAACAACTAAGGTGAGATAAGGTCATCTTGTCGCAAACCCTCTTTATTTTATACGAAGGGGCATGGTGTGGAAATCCAGTACCTAGAGGCTCATGAAATACTCTGCAAGCTTCATCGGTTAAGTTCAGGCTTTTAGCCGGTACAAATTGCTCTAATCCAAATCAGTTTGCACTCAATTGATAGGATTTGAAGGGATGACCTCTAGTTCCTAAGCCAAAAATCATCTGGTGCCCCAACCAATCATGCCTACCCTAGTGTTCCCATTATCTAAGAAAATTACTAGCTAACTCACTATTCATACTAACCGGCAATATAAATATTAGCGGTACATCTTTCAACTGAAGCAAGGGATTGAGGAGGAGCTCCAATGGCTTAAAAAATTATCAAGAATGAGCTCCTAATTATTGATGGCATTGATATCTGACATGAAAGGAAAACTAACAGCGCGTGCACGTTAACTTGTGTGGGGTCCATTTCCTCGTAATTGAATAGTACTACATAATCAATGCATTACATCAAATGTTGCATGCCCAAACTCCTATAATTTAGAGCATTGCTCGCTTAAGCTTGAAGCCACTGCTGATTTCTGGCAAATGAATTATTTGAAAATAGTCCTCTCAGTTGACATACTTTGGATCAAAGTAGAACACACTTTCCTAATCTACTCCATTCTCAACGGCCGTGGCTTTTAAAGCTTTTGTATTTGTATCATAAAACTGGATCGGTTCTGAAAAGGGAAGAGAAAATAAAAAGGAGATTTCATTAACAACTAAAATTCTACGTGGATTTATTAGGAGTCTATCATAAAACTCAGGCTTATATGCCTTGAATAATGTGTATGATTTATAGATTTCTGCCACTCGCATTGCGTTGTTGATATTCCTTTTCAGGTCAGCGTGCAAGCTTTGGAAACTATTCTGATCCTACAAGAAATAATAAAAAATGTTAACAAACTCCTTCATATCGAAAGACTTGTGATGCGAACATCAGACCTTTCACTGTGATTATGCCTTTTTGCACTTTTGGCTTTTCAAGTTGCGACTCTTATCAAAGTAAAGAGTGCGTTTTGCAGACAATCATCTTATTTCAAAAGTGAAACTGCGACAGTATATTGTGACATGGGGAGAGAAACTCTACCAGATTTATGTAGATAAAAGCACAACCTTCACATGTATGTGACGATTTTTTTGTGTTAAACATTAAGTGGAAGCAAAGTTTTAAATATCACAGAGAGAAGATAAAAGTAGACCCGATAGTGCACCTGGTGGCCCACGGGTCTCCCAGGGAGAAAATATTGGGTAGGACTGTCTCACCACGTCATCAGGGAGACAGTCCATTAGGTGTGCGACACGTGTAAAAGCGGATCCCACCTCTCAGTCTTCGTTGGGAAGCAGGACTTTCAAAATTCCCTCCAAGCTCTATCTCCGCTCCATTAGCTCCGTTAACACTTGTCCTCTCTCTCCCTCCTCCCGAGAAGTTGCTCTCTCTCCTCCATCACTCTTCACGTCACAAAACACAAACAAAAGCTTCACGAACAGAAGCTTTCTCTCTCGCAAAATCGCCTTCGTCTTCTCATTTTCTCTGAAATCTCAAGGAACAAAACCGTTCCATTCTCGCCGCCGCCGTCACTGCCGTCGTGTACAAGAGCCCATCAGCGTCTTCGCTTGTTTTCTCCATCTGATGAGTGAGCATCTGCTGGAAGTTGGGGTTTTCCTCTCGCGTTTCTCCCCAAATCGCAACGGCCTTGCGCCATCGCCTCACTCCGTCGCGTACAAGAGCCCATCAGCGGCTTCGACTCATTTTCTCCATCCGACGAGCAAGCATCTGCTGGAGGTTGGGGTTTCCTCTCGCATCTCTCCCTAAATTGCAATGACCTTCCGCTGTTGCCTCACTCCATCGCGTACAAGAGCCCATTAGAGGTTGGGGTTTTCCTCTTGTTCTCATTTTCTCTTAAATATCAAGGAACGAAGCCGCTCCATTCTAGCCGTCGCTGCCGCCGCCTTCTTCCTCCTCCCTCCACCTCTCCCAATGCTGCTCCCTGGGCACCGACACCACCCTGCTGTCCATTTCCTCTGCAGCAGCGGCGGCAACGGCCACTGCCCACCAGCTTTGCGCCATCTCCAGTATTCGGCAACTCCTTCCCTTGCCGCCTCGCAGCGCTCCTCCTTCAAGTGCGGGGCCTCACTGAGCGAGAGTGAGAGCAGCGTCGCCGACGAGCCGTCATCCTCCTCCTCAGCGATTTTGAGCGACGAGGTGGTCAGCGAAGCATCTAGCGCTAGGGACACCGACGAGGCACTACAGATCATTGTGGAGAAGGCTAGCGGGAGGGGCAGCATCGTCGGTGTGTTAGATTGCTACTCGATTGTGGCCTCGGGGCTTGAGCGCAGCAATGCTGAGTTGGCTCTGTCCATGTTCTACGTCATGTGCGCGACTTTCGATCAAGGTGTGTCTTGTTATTCCATATACATAGTGTTTTGGGGTTCTGATTTCTGAACTAAGTGTTCATCAATAATCACAACGTGTGAAGTGCTCAATGCTTTATTGCAATTGCCGGTTGATACTAATGTTGCTAGTAGGGATCGCCTAGAAGGGGGTGAATGGGTGATCTTAAACAATTTTTTTTTGAAATTAGGCAGAAATGAAATATTACAGTTGAGTCTGAATAAAATTAAGATTCAAAACAGTTTATATAGACAGTGCTCCTCATGTGCAGTATGCAAAGTAATATAAGAGGGATAGAAAAACTGCACACAAAGTTTATAGTGGTTCGGCTTTAGATAAGCCTACGTCCACTCTCCCACGCTGATAGCCTACTGGCTGGATTTCACTATGTAATCAAGAGGAAATACAGATTCTGAGTGACAGCACTCTTGTGTATAATAGGATTCTCTATCTCACATAATCACTCTTACAAAATGTCCCTCAAGATCTTCATATTTGGCACAAGAAAGACAAGAGGAATGATCGGAATATGCTCAGACTTTGGATTTGTTGATTCTTGATTTTGTTCTTCTCCTTCTACTCCTCGTTGAACTTCTTTTATACTCCTTCGCTACCAAACTAACCATTGGACAGTCTTCAGAGGATCATCTTCCATTATTCACCCTTGGAGAAATTTGTATAAAATGGATTGAGTAGCCATTGATTGACAAAATCTGAATCTCGCTGATTTTGGTCATCCATACAATCAGAATCTTGATTTTCATAAGTAGAGTTTTATTCATTGTAATGCATTCTTGTCATAGTATTTGATTGTCAATCAATTATAGCCTTGGATTGAAACAATCAAAACTTTCCTTCTGTGAAATCCATACCAGATCACTAGATGTTATGTTTCATTCTGACTAAGTTTTGCTTCTGTGTCTGAAAAACTTCAGCGTCTGTGTCTGCATAACTTCTGCATCTGCGTCTGCTTTTGTGTAACTTCTGCATCTGCATCTGCATAACTTTTGCGTCTATGTCTGCAAAACTTCTACGTTTGCATCTGCAAAACTTCTGTGTCTGCATCTGCATAACTTTTGTGTCTTCGTCTACAAAACTTCTGCATCTGCATCTACAAAACTTCTGCATCTGCATTTCTCATTTTGACAGTTTATAAAGTCTGAAATACTTCCTTCTAAGCTTCTAAAATGTGTGTGTGTGTGTATATGTGTATGTATATAACATATATATATATATATATATATATATATATATATATATATATATATATATATATATATACCTAGAATAAAATGGTTCAGAATAAGTATCAGATAATAATATGGGAAGTTTTATCAACTTCAAAATTCATTAGGAGTTTTCCTCAACAATCTTTTCATTTTTTATGGTGACAAAACTTCTTTGCAAATTAAATCAGTTTGAAATTAATTTGAGATTAAATAAACATGTTAAGCGCATGAGGTACATATTTGAGATTGAAAGAGCAAACTCTATTGAGATCTGTGTCTTTTTCTTCCTTTGCATATAACCTGCATAAGATGTTAGTATGGTAATTTATCTGCATATAATTTCTCCCCATTTTTGTCATCAGCAAAAATAATAATAAAGCATTGATAGAAACCATCCAAAAGGTCTAAAAAGAATTGTTAAAAGATTACATGACCAATTTTCAAAAGAGGGTAAAAAGCAGGCTATTTTTTGGACGGAGTTTGAACAAGTTGAAAATTTTCTAAGATGGAGATAGTTTCTTGAATCTTCGAAGAACATTGACTAATAGTTTGCTCCATGTTGGTTGAGCACAGAGCAATAGCTTTTTCAAGTTTTGCTTTGTCTGTTGTTGCGTGAAGACGTTGAGTTTTATAGTTTTCCTAAACAATGTTCTTTAGAATATTCATGTCTTGTTCAAGTGCAGCTTGTTTGACTTTGATTTCGAGCAAAAGGTTGAGAATAGTCTGATTTTTTAGGGCTGTTCCTGGACATTGGCTTGTTCAGTCTGATTGATCCCAGTGTCTGCTTCTGTTGGAATCTTCCCCTGAAAAGGTGCATGTTCTGCAGAAGCATGTTCTTCAGTGTTAAGGGAAGACTGACTTACATTTGTCCTTGGTGGAGAAATATATTGCGTCATCTGAAGCAGATTAGAGTCTTCAATTGTTGGTTCTGAAGCTCCTATAATAGGTGTTTGGGCTTGAACTTGTGCAATAGATTCTGGTTCTGAAACTTTGGTAGTAGATGTTGGTTCTGAAACATGTGCAGCTGATGTCGAGACATGATCTGGACCAACAGCATGTCCTGTTTCAAGATGTTCAGACTCTTCATCTTCATCTCTTAGAAGAAGTTTTCTCTTCTTTCGATACACCTTCAAAGGATTTGAAGAATCACTCTGCTTGCTTGCATTTGTTGATTCTGCTTTCTTTCTTGCTGCTCTCTCAGTTTCTTCATTCTTATTCACAATTCTTGCTTCCGACTAATGAATAGACTTTCCTTTTTTGGCACTGTGAATAGCAACTTTCTCTTTTCGATAGTCAAATTGCTTTATATTCATATTGGTGAGCATTTTTTCTCCAACATGCATTACATGAACAGGAGTTTACACAAGCTATTAGGAGTAGTGATATTCAAGAAATTAAATATCCTACTGATGAGAACGTCATAAGGGAGTTGTCCCCTATCTTTCAATTGTTCTGTATATGTGAAATATGATAATATGAGGAAGAGAAAATTGTTGCTCATTCAAAATTGCCCATATAAGCTTGATCTCTGATTTGGATAAATTTGTTTTAAAAGCAGCTTTAGGCCTTAAGCAGTTTATAATGATCTTATGTAAGATCACTGTTCTTCTGGTCAAATCTGAATAAGAGATCAGACGTTTAGGTCCTTTGGCAAATGCTGGGTTTGTTGATGCAGCCTTAAAAGCTTCCTCTAAACTCACTTCAAGTGGAGTAAATTTGTAATTTTTGACACCAATTATCCGAGCCAGAGTTTCCACTTTGAAATCATAAGATTTGCTTCCAATAGTGAATTGAAAACGATTTGGTGACAACATTGAGAGATTTGAGTAAAAATATACAGTTAGTTCTGCATATGTGTGTGCAGATTGAAAGCAGAATTCTGTCATACCTAATTTCTCAAAAAAATGTTGCACAGGAATGTCAACCTGATTGAGATAATCAAAATCTACGATGCGTTGCTGCATAATTCCTCTATTCAACAGCAGTTTGTAATATTCATGGTGAACTTTAAAAAGAAACAAACCTCTACTGCCCTTTTCACCATAAGCAATGCCTAACTTCTTGCTGAAATTATAGTAAAGTTTGGCATCTTCATCAACCGCAGCCTTAGAATTAGAGGGCGATTTAGGGCTTGTCTGAACTGGTTTTCTCTGAGATGGAGTAGATGATTCTCCAATCTTTGCTTTGCCTTTACTGAGAGTACTTTTGGGCTGAGAGATACTATTAGGAAACAAACGAGTGTAACAGCGAACTAACTCTTCTTCAAATTGAAAGTTGTTATCTTTTAAACATTGACGAAGAGCTGATTCAGATGCATTACCCCTTTTCAAAAGTTCGTAAGATTTCCATACTTGTTTGATACTTGGGAAGCAAAAATTAGATTTACCCGAATCTTTTGGAGTAGACGATGATCGCGATGCTTGTTACGTCGCTTCAGAAAATTCATTGTCTTGATCTGAATTTGTATCAGAAATATCCATGAATTCTAGCTTTTCTGACGACTTAATGTCTCTATTTAGAATCATTGTCGATCGTCTCTTGAAAGGCATTGTGATCGGTAAAAAATGTGATCTTGGAGAAGGAGGAAGAGGAGGAGACTCGGAGTATCGTAATGGTTGGGAGAGAAAAAGGTTTATACTGAAAGGGTTTTTGAGAAGAGAAGAACGGTATATATATATAGCAAAAAATAAGATACTGGTAAAAGTTATAAGAGGCCATCATACAAAAATATATATATTAAGCACAAACGATCAAACAGATATATTGAAATATTTACCTGATTTGCTTTCCAAAATTGATAAATATGAAAATATTCTGCTAGAAATACCAAAAATATTCCCCCCAAAATTTGAAATAAGGACGTACCTTTCTTTGTGAGTCTAAAATAGACATTCAGACGGAGGACGTTGAGTCTGAGAAATTCCTGTCTAACAAATACTTCAAGAAAATGGATAAGTAATGCACAGTTTATTTTTAATATACTCAAATGAAGACTTATCAAGTGATTTTGTGAATATATCAGCTAATTGATTCTTAGAATCAATGAATTGAATATTCTCATCACCATTATGAACATGGTCTCTAATAAAGTGATGGTTGATTTTAATGTACTTGGCACGTGAATGAAAAATTGGGTTCTTGATCAAATTGATAGCACTTGTGTTGTCATATTTGATTGCAACACTTGAATCTTCAATAACAAAATCTCGTAACTGCTACTTCATCCACAGAATCTGTGCACAACAACTTCCCAAAACCACATATTCTGCTTCTGCTGTAGAAAGTGTAACTATGTTTTGCTTTTTTGAGTACCAGGACACCAACATATTTCCAAGTAGTTGACATGTACCTATAGTACTTTTCCTATCCACTTTACATCCAGCTAAATCAGCATCAGAATAACTAATAAAAGTAAAATCTGAATCTTTGGAATACCAAAAACCTAACATTGGATAAGTTCCAATGTATTTGGTTATTCTCTTGACTGCAGAAAGATGTGATTCTCGTGGGTCAGATTGAAATCTTGCACACATACAGACACTGAACAATATATCAAGTCTTGACACAGTAACATATAACAATGATCCTATCATGCTTTTATATACCTTATGATCAACCATTTTACCATTTTCATCTTTGTCTAGTTTGGATGTGTGAGACATTGGAATATCTATTTTCTTGCAATTCTGCACTCCAAACTTCTTGACAATCTCCTTTGCATACTTCTCTTGGCAAATAAATGTACCAACTTTGGTTTGTTTTACTTGTAAGCCAAGAAAGAATGTCAATTCGCCCATCATACTCATTTTGAACTCATTATGCATATTCTTTGAAAATTCTTTGCAAAGTAGCTCGTTAAATGATCCAAAAATGAAATCACCAACATAAATTTGAACGATTAAAAAATCTTTACTTTGTCTCTTAATAAATAAAGTTGTATCAATCTTACCTTTTATGAAGTCATTTTGCAGAAGAAAATTACTCAATCTTTCATACTAAGCATGAGATGCTTGTTTGAGACCATAAAAGAGCCTTTTTGAGTCTATAGACATAATCAGTCTTCTTTGGTTCTTCAAAACCAGGTAGCTGTTCCACATATACTTCTTCTTTGATATATCCATTCAGGAAAGCACTTTTCACGTCCATCTGAAACAATTTAAAGTTATGGAAACAAGCATAAGCTAATAGCAGCCTAATGGCTTTTAACCTGGCAACTGGTGCATAAGTTTCATCATAGTCAATGCTTTCTTCTTGGGAATAGCCTTTTGCGACCAGTTTTGCTTTATTTCTTGTGACTTTCCCTTTGTCATCTAGTTTATTTTTGAATACCCATTTTGTTCTAATTACTGGATGATTTTTGGGTCTTGGTACAAGTTCCCATACTTTATTGATTCTGAACTACTGAAGTTTCTCCCGCATAGCTTCGATCCAGCTTTCATCTGATAATGCTTCACCAACTTCTTTTGGTTCAATTTTTAATATCAACGCCAAGCTGTTAATGTTCTCTTTATGTTTAGATTCAGTCTTGATACCATCTTCTATTTCTCCAATGATGAGGTTCTTTAGATGACTGGATTTATGTTTCTAGTTTTTGTCAAATTTTTCTTTCTGAATATCATCAGCCTCTGAAGGTTCTAATTGAGTCTGGATTGTTTCCTCTTTTTCATTTTCTACGAACTTTGGATATTCTTGTTGGGCTTCAGATAATTCAGATTCATCTTTGTGAGTCTAAATATTTTCATCAAACCTTACATTCATTGTTTCTTCCATAGTCTGAGAATTCTTGTTGAAGACCCTGTATGCCTTACTTGTAGTAAAATATCCAAGGAGAAATCCTTCATCTGCTTTCTCATCAAACTTACTAGAGCGATCATTGGAATTTTTAAGAATAAAGTATTTACAACCAAACATGCGAAAGTATGAAATGTTGGGCTTCTACCTTTGTAAAGTTCATAGGGGGTTTTCTCAAGAATAAGTCAAAGAAAAGCTTTGTTAATGATATAACAAGCTATAAAAACTGCATCTGTCCAAAACTAAAAGGGAATCTTGCTTTCAATCAACAGAGTTCTTGCCATTTCTTACAGAGAACGATTTTTCCTTTCCACAACACCATTTTGTTATGGTGTATAAGGAGTAGAAAAATTGTGTTGAAAGCTATTTTCCTCACAGAAATATGAAAAACTTTGATTATCAAATTCCCCCCATGATCAGTTTTAATGCAGGAAATAATATAGCCCTTTTCATTTTGAACTCTTCTTGCAAATTTTGAAAAATATGAAAATGCTTCATCTTTATGAGAAAAAAAATACCCATATAAATCTAGTGAAGTCATCAATAATGACTAAACAATATTTCTTACCACCAATACTTTATTCTGGTTAGTCCAAATAAATCCATATGAAGAAGCTGCAAAGCATGGTTAGTAGAAACATGATGTATAAACTTAAAAGAGCTTCTTACTTATTTTCTCAAGCTACAGGCATTACATAATTCTGTTTTCTTGTATTTCAAATTTGATATACCTCGAACCAATTTCTTGTTTGAGATTTTTGAGATTTGTTTCATACTGATATGGCCCAATCTTCTGTGCCATAGATCTTCATCCTCTTTGATTGAGATCAAGCAATGAGTAGAGTTTGGATTGACATCTAGAAGATAAATATTGCTGTGTCTTCTTCCAGTGAACATTTGAGAATAATCTTTGCTTGTTCCTGAGCATGTATCTTCTTAAAAGTTGATTCTGAATCCTGAGTCACATAGTTGGCTTATGCTTATCAAATTGTAGTTGAGTCATTTTACCAATAACATGTCATTGATATTAAGTCATCCAATTTCAACAGTTCCTTTGCCAACTATTTTTCCTTTATTATTTCCTCCAAAGGAAACTTTTCTATCATTCAGACTTTGTAGTTCACCAAATATGCTTGGATCTCCTATCATGTGTCTAGAACATCCACTGTCCAGATATCACTTCCTTTTTCTCTTTGTGGTAACCTGCATAAATCACAACTTCTCAAGCTTTCTTTGGTACCCAAATTTGTTTGGGTCATTGAGAGTTAGTATATGTTGTCTGAACAAAGTCTCTTCGTATAGGTCTCCAGACCTTAGGACATTCATTCTCAAAATGTTATGGATCTCCACATTTTGAGCATTTGAGTGCACTTCGACCAACAGGTTTGACAAAATTCTTTTTAAAATGATTTTTTATAAAGTTGTCAAGGAGGTCTTTGCTTCAATTTCTCTTTAACTTTTGGAAAATCAATTAAACTGTCACTTTCCTTCACAAATCCGAGACCAGATTTGTTGTAATAAGGAATTTGTACATAAAGAATATGTTTCAAGGTTTCTGAACCTTTTGAAAACTTGGAAGTAATTTTTTTTTTGGTAAGAAACTTGGAAGTAATTTTTGAAACTTCTTTTTTCAAAATAGCATTTTCTTTGAAAAAAAAAATCTCGACTTTCCTTGACTTGATGAAATTCTTTTTGAAGGAAATCGATTTTTTCTTTTTGTGAAATATCATGTTGTCTTAGTGATGAATTTTCCTTTATCAAGGAAGATTCTTTTAAGAGCAGCCTTGAATTCGAAGCATAATTCATCAATGTAATTTGACACTTCAATAGGCATTTCAAGATGCTTTACCTCAATCTCAACTTTATCATCTAAATCTGAATTTGAGTTTGACTTAGCCATCAGACGGAAGTTTGAGATTTCTTCTTCACTGTCTTCACATTTTGTATCACTCCAGGTTTATGCTTTCAAGGCTTTTTTTAATTTCTCAAATTTGATCTTCTTCTTCAGAAGTGGACAATTTGGCTTGATATATTCACGTTTCCTACAGTAAAAGTAGATTACTTCCTTTGACTTTTATGTTTCATCGAAATGCTTCTTCTTCTCAAAAAGCTTCTTTCCTTTGAGATTTCTTCCTCTGATTTTCATCTTCTTATACTTCTTTATGAAGAGAGCCAGTTTTTCATCGTCAACATTTTTATCTTCAGAATCTACATTATCAGAATCAATATTAGATTTTAATGCAATTGACTTCTCACCTTTGGATTCATTTTCGTCATTCAATTTTTCAGTCTCATATGACTGAAAAGTTCCGATTAGCTCATTCACTAACAAAGGCATGATCTTTTGAGTCTCTCGAATAGATGTTTTGATATTATCACGCGGTTGTGTCAATCCTCTCAAAAGTTTGTTGACTTTCATTGCATCTGGAACAAGTTGTCTTTGATATGCAAGATCATTTACCATATCAGTAAATCCGTCATACATATCGTCAACTGATTCTTCAGGCTTCATTCTGAAGGATTCATATTGGCCAAGCAGTATATTGATTTGAGTTTCTTTGGCTCGATCTGTCCCTTCATAGGTGATGTAGAGAGTATTCCAGATGTCCTTAGTTGATTCACAAGAAGCAATTTTTTTTTATATTCGACAGGTGCTAAAACACAATAAAAAGAATAAATTGCTTTGGAATCTAAGGCTTCTCTTTTTTATATCTCAGTTTGAGATAATGGAGAATCTGTTGGTATGCTTCCTTCCATCTTTTCTTTTGAATTAGAAGGTCTTGATCTAACTACTTTGATGATGACATCCCATTGCATGTGTTCAATTGACTTTATGAATGCCTTCATTTTATTCTTCAAGATGTTGTATTCCTTGCCATCAAAATATGGTGGTTTATTGTTACTTTGACCTTCAATGAGACCTGGAGCACTAAAGCTAGCTATATAGATCGTTAGCTCAGAAATAAAACACTTCAATGCACGAGCAACCTGCTCTTATATCAATTGATGTTACTAGCAGGGATCACCTAAAGGGGGCAAATAAGTGATCTTAAACAATTTTTTTTTTGAAATTAGGCGGAAATGAAATATCACAATTGAGTCTGAATAAAATTCAGATTCAAAACAGTTTATATCGACAGTACTCCTGATGTGCAATGCGCAAAGTAATAGAAGAGGGATAGAAAAACTGCACACAAAGTTTATAGTGGTTCGGCTTTAGATAATCCTACATCCACTCTCCCATGCTGACAGCCTACTGGCTGGATTTCACTATGTAATCAAGAGAAAATATAGATTCTGAGTGACAGCACTCTTATGTATGATATGACTCTCTATCTCACATAATCACTATTACAAAATGTTCCTCAAAATCTTGATATTTGGCACAAGAAAGACAAGAGGAAGGATCGGAATATACTCAAACTTTGGACCTGTTGATTCTTGATTTCGTTCTTCTCCTTCTGCTCCTTGTTGAACTCCTTTTATACTCTTCCACTATCAAACTAGCCGTTGGACAGTCTTCAGATGATCATTTTCCATTATTCACCCTTGGACAGATTTGTATAAAATGGATTGAGTAGCCGTTGGTTGACAAAATCTGAATTTCGCTGATTCTGGTCGCCCATACAATCAGAATCTTGATTTCTATAAATAGAGTTTTATCTGTTGTAATACATTCTTGTCATAGCCTTAGATTGTCAACCAATTATAGCCTTAGATTGAAATAATCAAAACTTTCCTTCTGTGAAATCCATACCAGATCACTAGCTGTTATGTTTTGTTTTGAATAAGTGAAAAACATCAGTGTCTGCGTCTGTGTAACTTCTGCATCTGCGTTTGCAAAACTTCTACTTTTGCATCTACAAAACTTCTGTGTCTGCATTTGCATAACTTTTGCGTCTACGTTTGCAAATCTTCTGCGTCTGCATCTGCAAAACTTTTGCATCTATATTTCTCATTTTGACAGTTTGTAAAGTTTGAAATACTTCATTCTGAGCTTCCAGAATATATATATATATACCTAGAATAAAATGATTCAGAATAAGTATAAGATAATAATATGGAAAATTTTGTCAACTTCAAAATCATTAGGAGTTTTCCTCAACAGATACTAGTGCCTTAACTTCCTCTCTTACTTAGTGGGTGCTTTCTTCTGTTCCGCAGCTTAAAGAGGGAAGAAATGGCTTTTAGATAATTTTCTGTAGGGAGAGACAATGTATATGCTTGGTTCGTAGGAGGAAGTCTAAAAATTCAACTAGAATGAGGTGGAGATCATTTGAAATGTGCAATTGTGAATCTAATGTTCTTATTTTGATGATGGCTAGGTCCAAGTGAAGACAGTACTTATGTTGACCGGTGGAGATGGTCCAGGCCTGATGTGCACTTATATACACTGTTAGTTCAGGGTCTTGCAGCATCACTAAGGGTTTCTGATGCTCTAAGTGTGATTGATATCATATACCAAGTAGTGGTTTCTCCTGATGCGGAGGTAAAATCCTATTGTTTCTTGCTTTAAAATTTAAAAGCTGTTTTGGCTGCCAATTATGCATGCATTTGCCTTAGAAAACTAGTACTTGGATAATTGTTGGTAGTGTTCCTACCGACCCTGCACTACCTAGAATTTTTTTGCTTCTAGCAGGTCCCTTTCGGGAAGGTTGTGACATGTCCAAGTTGTATGATAGCTGTTGCTGTTGCACAACCCCAAGATGGTATTCAAGTATGCTACCAAAGCTCAATTCTTGGTCTTGATTATGCCAGTTTGTTATCAAAGATAACTTCAAGTTGTCAGATTGAATCATGAAAACAGGTAATTTTGTTATTAGATTTTAGAGCGTGTTGGATATCCTTGTGTGATGACATCATAGTCTAAAGTATCTTGCATGTTTGCTTTGATACCTCTGCTCACGCTCCAAATACCAGATGCTGCATTTATATATCAAAGTCAATTTACCTCTCTGTCCAGATCTGTTAGACAAGCTCAGACTTTCCCTTAAGTACTAATTACCAAGAATTCTAGTCATATGATTTCACATTTTGCTTTGAATCTGCCTTTAACATAAGCTTAGTTCTATGCATATTTAGTCATCCATTGTGTCATTTGTCAGCTTCCGCAAAGATCAGTCGATGCAACTGCAATCAAGCAGCAACTTCTGTCTCAATATGCAGTACTCCACTCTCGCATCAAAGACCTGAGACAAGCTGCTGAAAGAGGTATATTCCTTCAATGTAGCGACCATTTTGCATTGATAAAAGTGCAACTTCCTCCTGCTATTGAGACGGGAACTGCAAATGGGGGGTTAAGTCTGTAATGTCAACTCTCCGTTTTGTTGGAAACCCCTGGTTCAGATTGCGTCGC
Source organism: Syzygium aromaticum (assembly GCA_024500025.1). NCBI lineage: Eukaryota > Viridiplantae > Streptophyta > Magnoliopsida > Myrtales > Myrtaceae > Syzygium > Syzygium aromaticum. Next base: position 6,717,689 of record CM044891.1, on the reverse strand, counting down.
TTCCACATTACCTGGCATTTGACCGTTGTACTTGAAATTACCGTTTTAGCTTATCTGGGTATGGCATTCTTTTACTCTGCGAAGTCAATGAGTGATTTTCCATTGAAAGATCCTCTTCACTCTCCAGTCTGAATATCCTTGAAGATATTCTCTATTTTCGATTAACTCCATGTTTATCAGTTTTCATGTGGGCAACTAACAAGTCTTCAAAGTGTGGAGTCAATCTTATTAGATAGTAGGTTCATAGCTCTTTGGCAATTAAAGAAAAAGGATCATTAAGCAACGTGATCTTTTCAAATCTTGAATGAAGCAAATCTCCAGCATGAATTTCCATTGCTGCCAATTATTTCAAACCTGGCAGTTGAATGCTGCTCCTGGAACTCTGATCATCTAACTTTCACTTTGCCATGACATATGATAGTTCAATCGGCGACTTCAGATATTTTCTTCGCTTTTGTTTACATGAAATGAATAGATGGTGAGAAGTTTCAGAACACTGTGCATCTATGTAGGTATGGATGTTAGCTCGCATGTGTCAACTTGAAAATAAGATTTATGTTGTTGGAGAACCTTCTTACCGGTAAACCTCTTTAAAATGGATTCTCTAGTTAGCTCATTGTCGTTTGCATGTTTCATAGTATTATTTCTCTGTTATCATGTTGAGGCAGTAATTGCGTCTTTTCAAGGCCCGGAAAGGTCGAGTCATAACGGTGTAAGAAGGCCTGGAAAACTCATTGAGGGGACGGATTGAATTAATTGAAAGTTATGCAAGAGTAGGACTTGGAAATCCTTATCGCATCAGTCTCTCACCACCTAATTTCAGCCTATATACATTCTTTAGTATCCTATTTACTGGATTTGGTTGTCAGATATCTTCAACGATTGAAATTGAGGTAGAAATGGACTTTGACGTTCTGGCTGCTGAAGCAGCAAGCAATGTGGCTTGTTTTCCTGATTTGTGATCTTTCCCAACCATCTATTATTCATGAGATAGACTAGCTAACTTATCTATGTTTACAGGAAAGTGTTGCTGAACAAATACAGCAGATAATGAAGATAGAAAAACTTGAAGAGCTATGTTCTGATTCCTCTGAATTTATTTTTTTCTCATAACAAACTGAGATGGGAAATTGACAAACAATTAGTTACGGGGTATGAGGCATAGATTGGTTGTAGTGATGGAAGACTTCACTTTATAGTGGAGACTATTTCTTAGACTGACACTTGAATGTCACTTATCTTTTGCAAATTTGAAAAATGATGGTGGCTAGAAAGGAAGCAAGTGACTGCACCACATGGCAATCACGGAATATGTGTATATTAGTCTTTTCTTCTGATAAAGATGGATTTTCTTCTTTTATAATAGAACCTATTAAATGGCATTCTCTGCTGTGCAATCATATTTGCATATAAACTTATTTAATAGAATTTGCTTAACTGATTGTTAGTATTTACACATACTAAGCTCACACTCCTACAAATTTTGCAAATGTGTTATGCGACTCTGTGGAGACATTATAGTAGGGTATATGAACCACTACTGTTTATGATAAAATTGAATTAGTCTTTTAACTAATGCCTTTTTCCAGTTAATCCATACACCATGATTTTGTTTGCCTAGGTGATTCGATCTAAATGGCTGCTAGCTGATATTTCACATTGAAAAATGTCGATTAGCAAGTCTCTTCATTTCTCTCGCAGAAATGGAGGCTACAAGCTGAAGCAAATGATGAAGCTGAAAGACTCCTCAGTTCCCAACCCATGGCTACAGAACAGAATTAAACTATAAATTACTTATTACCCAATTTTGGCATCGGATGCAGATTCTTCTACTTGCTTCATGATTTTTTGCCGGATCATTCAACGTCAGCTATCGATCTTCTTTGCACAAGCCAAGTTAGGGACTTATGACATAACATGAAAATTTATATAGATGATATTAAATTGTCAATCGACTCCTGATTTGGTGTTTCACTGTGATTCGATGTTCATTTTAATGTTGCTGACCTTTTGGTTGCCTATGAAACGTGAAGTCCCTCTTTTGGGAAGCGTTCCTTGAGGGTATCCCAGAAAAACCATGTGACTTTCGCCTCATCCTATCCAATGGGCGGGCATATTTAGTTGTGGTCGACCGATCATCCTCATGATCTGTTCCTCGTTAATTCATACACTTTTGACCAAGCCGAGTCACAACACTAACAACTCATTCCATGTTGCTTTCTAAGGCAAACATTACGAGGAAGAATGAGAATAGGACTCGCACGCAAAATTAGAAATTGTCTAAAAAGTCTTAAATCTATTGTAGTTTTGTCAATTCAGTCATCAATTCTTTAATTATGTCAATTGAATCATAAACTTTTTAAAAATTAGCCAATGTAGTAAATCTGGACAATTTAGATCAGAAATCGCTAACATGGACATTAACTGTCCTACGTGACATAACCAGCACTGATATGGACAAATTTTATTATATTTTATTTTTTTCTAATTTTTTTATTTTAAATTTCCTTTTTTTTCCTTCTTCCTCCGCCGGTTGCTCAGCCTCAGCAATGGCTGGCGATCGGCTAGAGGCTATGACCAGCGAGGGTCACCCAGCGACAGACAAAATCTGTACTCATTGTGATGGGGTAACGAACAGAGAATGTTCCGACAAGTGAACAAGTGTCATTGAGCACCGAGTAAAAAGGACAGACAATTCTGAAGACAAAACTCTCTCGTCCATGTAAAAGTATCTACTGAATTACATTCTCTGTATATGGTTCCTCAAAGGTTCATTCCTAACATTATGTCCCAAGCAGTAGTCTTTGGGTACCTGCCAGAGAAAATTCAGGCACGTAAATGAGAGATGGAAAACAACTATTATCAACTGACAAGTAATTTGCAGGAAGCCTCTAAAATCATACAAAAGGAAGAAGATGAAGTCCAGAAAGAAAAGCAAAATACCTTGCCTTGCCGTAATCGAATCCTGAGTCGCATTTGTAAATCCATTGAACATAAGATTGAGGAAACACAGAAGATATCCTAGACGGGCATTGGGATGTGCCAACTTGCTGATAGTTTTCGAGCTGGTCTGTATAAATCAAATCACGTAATTAGTGCAACATAAAAGAAACAGAATTCTCATATTCAGTCTCTGACTTGCAAAAAGAGCAGCCATGGTACTAGATCCAAAAATTAATAAAAACTTCTAGTTTTTGTTCCCCACTAAGAAATGGACAAAAAGCAAAGACTTCAGGTTAGCAATCTTATGTGAACAGCAATGTAAATCACAAAGAGCTCCTGTCAGTCAACCATAACAATACAACAACAGAAGCTCACATATCGGCAGCGACAAAGATCAATCAACCAAACAAGAAGCACCATTTCGCGCCCGATCAAGTACGCATTTTCCTCTCCGCTACTAAGTATCATCATTATTGCATGCACCTAGTCATTGACAACAGCAGTCAAGCAGACAGTCCATAGAACTAAAGGCAATAAATAACTACTACTAAGATCGTGAGCTTATTTTCTTTACCATTTGTAGAATCTTACGAACTCACTGTCAGCTATCATCTTACAATATTCAAAAGACCATCCCAAATCAGTTAACAAAAGATCACTAATTGGTAAAGAAAAAAAGCATGATGTATAAATCTTACATATGCTATCTCCATGATTTATCAGAGATCCAATTAATGATCGTAGCGCACAGATAAGAATTAAGAGAAACAAGCTAGACCACATGTAGACCTTTCCAGACAAGAAAGAACTCTGAAGGAAGAGCTTGTCGTATCACTTATGCAGCAAGAAAGAACTATCACTGATCACAGGCACTCCATATCGAAATTTACGAGGTAAAGTATTGCCTCGACCAAACTCTGACCTGCAAAGGAAAGAGAACAGCTGATCGTTCCACCTTAACTAGAAGATAACAGAAGTGCAAGACAAATTAGGAATTGATGCTTATACAGCAAGAAAGAACACAACTGATCACAAACACTCCATATCAAACTTGGCCAGGTAAAGCATTGCCTTGCCCAAACTCTTATCTGCCAAGGAAAGAGAACTAGATCTGATCTTCCCGATTAACTAGAAAATAGCATAAGTAAAGGACAAGATCCATTCAAACCAACAAACGCAAAAAAATCTAAGAAGCATCAGCTCATCCAATTTCAAACAATCGTCAACAGCCCCACAGAAAATGCAACAGATCACCAGCTGTCTCCAGTAAAACTTTCAACCTGTAAAAGAAGCCTAGAAGGTTGTCAAAATTTCAGTCCATCACTTGACTTAAAGAGACAGGCTTCTAGAACATCAACTCAACCAAACAGCGCAAGATAGATCATTAGTCCTCCAAAAAGCCCAAATTTGAAGCTCGATTGTGTCTTTGCTTACCTGTTATCAGCTCCGTGGTATGCCAAATTTGATTCAGATGTGAAAAAGATTCGCGCTTGAGATGAATGGTGTTTGTTAAACTGTGTCTCTAGAGCAGAATCGTGCTTCGATTGTGTTTATGTTGAATCCTGGAGTGTTGATATGGTTGCTTTGAAGGCCCCTTGTAGTTTTCGTGGCACGTGGAAACTCGTGATGCGTTGATGTTGAGCAAAAACAGCGTTAGAAAGAAGGAAAAAGGGGGGATCGCAAAAATAAGGAAAAGAGATGCGATGCGGACAGTCTCTGTTGATCGACTACTAGCCTACCTTATTGGGTGAGAAAGAGTAGAAATCCTGTATGTGAAAAAAACCGGAGTCGGATAATCTCATGCATAATCTCATGATTAGTAGGGAAAAAGATAAGTTGCATGAGGATTGGCATAGACGTGCATCCACCAGGTAAAACGGATCGGAACCGATAACGTTTGAGATTATGGAGGATTTTAATCCCAGTCGTCCTTTGTTATCTTACCTAATCGATCACATATCTGGCTGGGCAAGGAAACAAATTCAAGTGATAAACTACATAATTGTTTTCTATTTAAGAGACTCGGATGTTGCATTAACCTCTATTTTATTACTTTCATGTTCTTTCGAATTATATGTATCCACAAGATTAATTTGGCAACCGGCAGGGAAGTTGAGTCTAAGATGAATATAAACTAATGTGTCCATAAATTCGGTCGCTCTTTATAGTTATAGCCTCCGTAAGAGAAATGTATTATCGATTTCATACTTTCTTTTTTGTTATTTCTTTCGATAGAGAGATATGGATCCATGACGCACCTAATTCGGTACATCAAGCATATTCTCTTTCACAGTAACAGCATCACCTATCAACTTCATTGAGTTTGCCAATCACAAAACTCAACAATTAGACCTACTTGTTCAAGCATTCAAAGAACTTGGAGATCTGACTACGAGAAGATGACTATTTAATGCAAGATTTCTCTCTTATTACTATCGCAAGAACTTTCCTCCTTGTAGTGATTACTTAAATGTTTTCAGCTGCTTTTGTTGGAGCAGTGGGCTTTAGATAAGCTTACTGCTAGCAAACAGCAGAAGATTGAATGTAAGTTTACTCAGACTGTGACCGTGTGAAAGTTGTCATCTTTCGACATTTTGTTCTGAAAGAAGCTTTGTTGGACCAGTTTAATTTGTGAAAAAACTTTCTCACTCTTTGATAAGCATAGACTATGAGAAACGAGGCGCTGTTGGTATCCGTATAAAAGAAATTTATTGGCTTATTTAAGCAGCTCTTAGCATTATATTGAGATTGGAGTAATCTAAAAAGTTGGAAACCAGTGGTGGTGTGCCTCGTAAGTTAGAGATACCGAATCATGGAAGTATAATTCTCGTTAGATGAGAGAATAACGAAACCAATTGGAGGCCAGACCAGTAAATGAGTTCAATTAGAATCAAACTATTTTGAACCCGTAGAAGGAAACGAATTAGGTGGTTGAGAGCATATGCTCGCTCCACATTGTCTGTTGTTGAACTTATATTATCAGTTCTAGTATCGTATTGTAAAATCGTAATCTCTCTCTCTCTCTCTCTCTCTCTCTCTCTCTCCAAATGTTAAATTTTAAAGAATCATCAGCTTTGGTGGGATGAGTTTCGTGATGTTGTGAATTTTCCCTTCCTGCAGTGATTTTCAAGGTGTACAATTTGGACTGTAATGGAAAGGTGTCTTTCAATGACATTTTGGAAGTTTTGCAGGATTTATCCGTTTCATTTATGTCAGATGAACAAAGAAAGGTACTTACCAATGGACCGGAGGTTCTCCCTTCAATATTGTCAGTCTGTCTATGACAAGATTTTGTATAGGACATTGTTATCTTGTATTTAGGCATCCTCCAACATGGTATAGATGTGTTGGTCAAACCTCATATGTCCACTTCTCATTTGTGATTGTTCCTGTGGATTCGGATAGTGTCCAAAGCAACATTTTATAGTGCATCTTGCTTATTCTTTTGTAAGGTTGATGGCTTTATGGTTCTCATCTACTTGCTTGTGTACTTTTGAGCTAATTGGCGCCTTAAACATTTTCTACGGCAAGTCTTGGTTCAAGTGTTGAACGAAGCTGGTTACGCAAGGGAATCCTATTTATTGTTGGATGACTTCGTTAAGGTATGAGTAGCTCCTTTTACACTGATGGTAAAGGTTAATGCAAGAAACAACCAATTGATAGTGGGGCTTCACATTTATCATTATAGTACAATGGACCAGTGATAAGTTTTGACCCCTTCCATTCTAAAGAAGATAAAATCATCATAGAAATGGATTGAGATACGGCTAAGTTGTTTCTACATGATAATTTAATGTCAGAATATTGTGTGCATGATTTTTCTCTCGAAGCAAATAACTGAGTCTCGTCTGTCATCACTAGAGTTAACTAAAAGAACGGTGGAAGTTCTAGGATACTCTGTTTTTCTCGAGAAAAGAGTATTTGTTGCATAGTTTCTCCCGTACCATCTTCATAGAAGTGATGCTTGCAATTTTGTTGCAATCATAATGAAATATGCTTAATTGTGTATTGAAGTCTGTAAGAATGCATATCGAATTTCAAATTGATTGCATCGACTCATGGTTTCGTACCTTCTAATGATGAAGATATACTTTGTGATTGTTACTTCTATACAGCATGTTCCAAGAATCAATGGGGAGATACCTTCCATGGACGAAGCGACTTCAGATTATGAGAGGTTGCGTGAAAGGTACTTATTCATAACATAAGAGGTCAGATTATGAAAAATGCAAGTTTTCAGTCTGGCTTTATCAACTGACATCTCAAAATAGGTAGACATGTCAGCAGCAAGCAGGATGATAATAAAGATGGATGTGTATACTTGTGTACTTATTCACCTTTTGCTTACCTGAAGTGTCGCCATTGTTGATGTATGGTTATGATAATTCTGTCATAGTGTGGCTAGACAATACATACAATTCATGTTCTTTCCGCCAAAGATTTTGGCACCTTTACAATCGTTGCATTTGCCAAAACTTGACCTGGTAAGAGCAGTTATTGAGGTCAAAAGCTTTAATCAGGAAAGGATTTTTAGTGAGCAAACAGCCAGGACGTGATGGCAGTTTCCAAATATTTACCATGTTGTTTTCTTTTTATATAATTCTGTTGTACACTGAATATGATTATGCAAGTGCTGATATTCAACTTTTTAGATTGCAATTGTATGACTTGGTTGAGTGTAAGGTAGAAGGGGATGGAAATTGTCAAGTTGGTTTTCCTCACTTGTTTTTCATTTTCTCCTTGTAATTGTACGTTTACTTGTACCTATTGTTCTCTTCAACGATGAGAATGGGCATGAGCATTTCTGATCTCTTAGTTTTCTGAATCTATTGTTTTTCCCAGTTCTGTGCATTATCAGATCAATTATTTAAAACATCTGAGAAACATGAATACGTGAGGCAACAAATTGTGGAACAGGTTTGTTTTTCACACTGGAACAATCCTTTAATTATGTTGAATGAATCAGAAGCTTATAGTCTGAACTCTTCCATATTCTGTTTTCTCAGCTCAGGACACTACGAGAGCTTTATGAGGGATATGTTCCTATGGACTATGATGAATACTTGTGCAAGATGTCCAAGTCTGTTAATCTTTTCATAATTTAAGCACTTGCATATCATTCAATGGTTGCTATCAGCATATTGACATGTCTTTTAATTCTCTTATTTGCACGAATGGCACAGCAATGGGGCGTGGGGTGATCATGTCACTTTGTAGGCTGCTGCAGATGCGGTATGTCTCTTTCACGTCATTTTCATTTCCTTATAAGTTTTAATTCTGGTTATATTTTTACTGTTTTTGATTGATTCGAGAAGCACGTCGGCAGTCAGCACCGTTGCCTGGATTCTATGCTAGTATGCATCTTGTGTGAATACTTCTTAAGGGCATGTTTGACATAAGTGGGGAAACTGGAATGTTTTGCATGTGTGCTCCCCATGGGTCCTACGGGACTGGCACATGATCCCGCAGTTGCATCAGTCGCAACCGTGGATAACTGCATGCATGCATTTATTATAATTTACATCGTATGGTAACTGCTGTCTGCATGAGTTTTTAAATAAATCTATTTCTATGTCTTCGGCAATCAAGGGTATCTTTTGCCGCTTGTACATGGTCTTTCCAATACTCTGTTTTTCTTGATTTAGATTGTGGTCGTCATAGTTGACATAACTATTAGGGTGACTGGAGTGACTTGTGATCTGAACAACTTTCTCTTAGGAGACAGACCCCAAGATTGATATGATTCTTTTGCTGGCAATACACTCATTTAGTCATTCTTCATTCAATGGGAGGAAAGAATTTGAAAACTTAAATGTATCGCATTATGTAAAATTCTCTAGCTATTAAGACCTGAAGATTCTAATATAATTGACTTTTATGTATTCATTTCCAATATGACTGATACTGATTTTATATTACAATGCAGTTTGCAGTAAAAATATTTCGTGATAACTTCATTCAAGGATACATGTTACATTGAGATTCTTCCTAAAGGTCAGAAATCAAAGCAAGGTAATTTGCATCTCTCATCTGGGAAGAAACTTGCCTCTATTAATTTTATAATCATTCTTTCATAGGTGCTTTTAGATTGAGACTCTTTAAGTTGATTTATTCTTCTAAGCCTAATGTAAATTTGAGTTATTTCAACTTCTGTGTCCATCTCAGTGCAAATGTCTGTATTCTTGTCATAGTTTAATATTGCTAATACTGTATATGATGTATTGTGGGTCTTGTTCCAGTTGATACAAGCTTAGAATGTTATCCTTGAGAAACATTTCTCAAAACATTTTTGTCCATGTGCGTGTGTGCGTATCATGTCACTCACTAGAGGATGAACTTCAATAACCTACTCGTTCATACCTGCTAACAATTATGGACAAGTTTTAATAAGTTGTTCTTTGTCTTGCAGTCCTATTCCTAAGCTTCTGGGCAGGCTACAAGGGAAGATGAGGCTCAGTTTAGTTTGCAAGAGAAGTTAACGGTCTTAGATTTTTTAATGGACTTGTAAATTTTCTTGATATGGCTTAACATCTCATAGAACTTTACCAAGTATCCGAATTATGCCTGCTCTCTGTGCGTGTTCTAACATTTCACCATTTAAGTGATATAGTTCCTTTTCCAATTAAGATTCAGATATTCCTGCCTCGAATTAAAAGACTTGTCAATATTCTTGTGGAAAATGTTGATGAATGTATTTCATTTTCATATTATTAATTTTGCTGTTAATTAGATTTAAACAATATTCTTCGTAGAGTTCGTCGCAAAGAAATTAATAAAAATTTGTCGCTAAAGAATTAATAAATTTTCATTGTAAATTTTTGTTTCGAAACAATGTTCATGGCAAAATTAAAAATTTTTCGTAGCAAATTAGCGACGAATATTATCACAAATAATTAGCGACGAATTTTGCCATGAATAGAGTTTGTGGCAAATTAAAGACGAATTTTGTCACAAATATTTAGTGACGAATTTTGTCACAAATAAATTTCGTTGCAAAATTTTGCGATGCCGAATTGGTGACGAGATTTTTTTCGTCGCAAATTCGTTTAGTAACGAATTTTGTCAAATTTTTCATGACAAAATTCATGGCTGAAACCTTATATTTTTTGTAGTGTTTGATACAGACATTTCGGCTTTATCATTAGTCTTTAAACTTTTGATTCTATGTTATAACTTTTATTAATTCGGGTTGTTGACACCTAAACTTCTAGTCGACAGTCGAGTGCTTTATAAAATTAAATAAATGGTAGCTTCAACCCCGTTTTACCTATCAATTTGTTTAAAGAATAGTGATAAATAGCCTTTAAACTGCGATAATGGGCGCTCAGACCATGCCGACCATAAGGTCGACCCTAATTTCTTGAATATGCTAGTCCTCCTCAATCCCATGCTTCAATTGAAAGATGTACCACTAACATTTATATTGCTGGTTAGTATGAATAGTGAGTTAGCTAGTAATTTTCTTAGACAATGGGAACACTAGGGTAGGCATGATTGGTTGGGGCACTGAATGATTTCTGGCTTAGGAACGAGAGGTCATCCCTTCAAATCCTATCAATTGTTTGCAAATTGATTTGGATTAGAGCAATTTGTACCGGCCAAAGGCCTGAACTTAACAGATGAAGCTTGCAGAGTATTTCATGAGCCTCTAGGTATTACATCTCCACACCAAAGCCCCTTCGTATAAAATAAAGAGGGTATGCGACAAGATGACCTTATCTCACCTTAGTTGTTGGTGATGCCTACCGAGGTCCTATTGAGATTGTAGAATAGCTGCTCTGAAGGCAGTTTGAAGTTTCAGACCTTTTTGTTGCGAATTCCCAAAGCCATGTCTGGTTTAAGGATTAACCAACTAAAACAGAGCCATTTTCTTCTGGGATTCCTATTAAGATACTTAGTCTCAAGAGGATTATATGATGGAATACAGCTTATGTTATGCACTGTATTCGGTTGATCTGTGTCATGTTGTTTCTATTTGGGGTTTATGGCTAGATTGTGACAAATTCAAAGATGAATCCTTCTGGACTCTACCTGTTCTACCTAATGCTGGAGTCTTCATATATAAAGCATCTTGTTGCCTATGGGAAGTTTTTATTTTTATGGCATGGTCATTGGCATCCATTCGCTCCTTTCGCCGAAGAAATGACCTCGCAGAAAGACATACCATTCTACTTATTTCCTTTTAACTCAGCCACGCTGCGTAAAGTGTTCTTCAAAAAGTATATTTACAATATAAATCAAAAATGCATGTGAACTGTGACTATTGTTGACTTTCTAACTGGCCGTTGCTTATTTAATGTGCTGGCGTTTGCTTTGTTCAGTCTCTCTGCTATGTATGTCGACCACTTTTTTTGTTTGATATGCCCAAATCAGTGCACCCACAAACTTTCACACAAAAACCTTCACACAAAGTATTCTTTGCTTTTGCCCTATGATGGTTTTGCATTTCATAATGTTCTTGCTCTATCTAAATAGTCTGGTGCGCGTTACTTAGAAGGTCTGTTGAATCCTAAAGGATAGCCGCAACAAACATTTGCACACTTCAGACATTCTCATTTACTACATTTTCATAATGCAATTCTTGAAATTTGACGACAATCTCAAGGATAAATTTTGGTCTCTTCCGATGTTGCTGCTGTAAATGATGTTCCCCTCCCTACTGAAAAGCTATCGACCCTACTACCACTATAATTTTCCCACCATTGCTGCTGTGGTGCCATCCTCCTCTGGACCTCTATGGCTACCGCTGCGCCTGTCGTCGACCACGCCGTACGCAAAGCCTTCCTGAACATCTTCCAAACCAAAGTGTATGGTAATCAGAAGAAACCAATGCCATGGAAGCTTATTACTGACGTGGTCTAGAAAACACCCACCGCAAGAAGCTAGACGCCATGAAGTCAAAGGAGAGGACTTCCAAAGGTGATTTGGTGCCGAAAAACCAACACTAAAAGAGGTACGCAAATAAATTTCAAAAACATGATTACTTGATTAATTCTGTGGTTAGCAAGTGAAATCTCTTGTGTTTAAGCTAGGCTTAATCTCTAATACTTCACCTAATTGAAGTGGAAATGCCAAGCAAATGAGATATTGTTGCTCCAGATGAGGTATTGACTGACCAGGGGCAAAATCGTAATTACTGGCAATCTGCAGACCTGTTTCAATTAGTCTGATATTTCATTTTAGATTCTTGGGTTCATTAATGATCCGTAGCAATTTACGGTGCTCGATTTGGAATTACGATTAGTAATTTTTTCCTTTGGAGGTGCGTGGTGGTGAGCAGTACCACGCTACATCGTTCGTGATGGATATTACAGACGATTTTGGACCTTTCATTAGGTCAAGATTGAACCAATGTATCTAATATTTCGTCTCATCTTTCCAATGAGACCGACTTCGATTGAAATTCGGTTGTTTAATATCGATTTTTCTCCGTAGCTATGACATTGCACTAGCTATCAATGCATTTGGAGCTAACCTTGTTGCTGAATTTGCCATAAGATGTGTCAACATAAAGATGCTACTCCACACATCAACTAGTTTGTGATTGTCCATTGCGGTTGTTCTTGATATTTCGGAGAAAATGTTTTCGTTAACTTCAGCTAATAAAGCGAGATAAACATAGGTGGCTGTTGAGAGTGATCGATTAGTCTTTTTGCCAGGTTGTTATTATCATTTTTTTTTTGTGTACACCAAATTAAAGAGCTTGCTTTATTTAGTACTAGGGTTAATATTACAAAAAATCTCAAATTGGTACGCATGTGATAAATTTATTCCAAACTAATTTTTTGATTACCAAAAACCCCAAACTGGTATACTCGTGATAAATTTACTCTCCGTTAGTTTTTTTAAATTTTATCATTAAATTATTAAATTAGATGACATGTGGCAGTTGACGAGTATACTAGTTTAGAGTTTTATCTGATCATTTGTTACATGTTTATTAATTTGTGATTTTTCGAAGTATTAATTCAATTTAATGGGTGGTAAATTTGTAGCAAGTGTACCAGTTTTGGGTTTTTTATTGTCAAAAAATTAATTTGGGGTAAATTTGTTACGGATATACCAGTTTGGGATAAATTTGTCACGGATATACCAGTTTAAGGTTTTTGATGGTCAGAAAATTAGTTTGAAATAAATTTATCGTATGCGTACCAGTTTGGAGTTTTTCGTAATATTAACCCTTAGTATTATAGTACAGAGAATACAGTAAAAATGTCTTTTGCAAGAAATGTCATTCCAAGGAATGTATATCGTTGATAATTTTCTGGGGTTTATACGTATAATAGATTCATAAATTGGTTTCAGATAGAGAATTTCATAATTAGCACCATCTGCAAAAAAAAGAGAGTTTTGTCGCAGATTGTCAGCTAAAAGAAAATTCCATTAACTCAACTTGCTTAATTAGTATATAATACAATCGCTAATGAGATGAAACAATTAATCGATATATCTGGTTGTTGCCAATTATAGTCTAAGTTTATCTAGAAAAAGTGAGATATTTAAAGTCCTAAACACCGTGATTAGTTAATGTGTTTTTTGACTTTTGTTTTATACACTGACGGTGTAAAAAAATTATTACACAAATCGAATTCATGCGCCAACACATATGCCGTTTTCAATTGTAATAAATTTTCATTCCATTACTATACGAGAGTTTTCATTTCACTACCACTTGTTTAAAAAGTATTTTACACTGTCGGTGTACTTTTTATTTTTTTTGGTCGATAATACTTTGAATTTCATTAAAACTACAAAAATTTGTTTACATCAAGCAGTAGAAAATCCAACATAGGCTTTGGGTAATAGGACAGCCAATTGGGTGGGAGTTCATTTTTCCTTTGTGCCTTGGCTACTCAAGCCCACCCGAAACCCTACCTTCTTCTTCCATCCCACAAGAGCTCCGGATCTGCAACTGGCGATCGAGTAGTGCGACGCGGAGGCAACTGGCGAAGACGACCGGCGCCCTCGCCGCCGGCGCCTCCTTGATTGCGGCCGGCATCCACCTCTCCTACGCCAACATCGCTTCTCAGCAAGCCCGCGCCAAAGCTCGCAGCGACTTCGTCAAGTCTCGCCTCCGGAAGCTCCTCGACGATTGACCCTCCTGACCCGCTGCCCCCGGCCCCACCCACAAGTGACGATTTCTCTCTTCCGGTGAGCATCGCTGTCTTTCAGTTAATCCCGGGGAGCTCTGAATCTGCTTGTGTTCCTGCTTCTTCAACGGCATGGTGCTTGGGTGTGTTGGATTGGCTCTGTTTTCGGAGTGGAACTTGATTAGATCAGCTCCAAGTTGGTTTTTTTTGCTTTTGTTTGTCGAAGAATGGGGAACCCATCCGTTGACTCACTGTGCCTTTCGAGGTGTTCTATGTATGCATCTTCATCCCATTTTGGATCAGCCGATTTTGCGTGTCATACCAACTGTTCGATAAAATTACTGAGTCAAGTGATGACCTTGCAACGACCTTGTTATCTTTTGTTCCATCTTACATTTTTTACGACAGAGAGGATCATGAGGTGCCTTTATGATTTTGGGTGCATCCTGTCCAAAACGTAGGAGGAGCGAGGCAGTTAGGATCTGAAGAGATCTGAGGAAAATCACCATCGGCTCCGACTCGGTTTCGCGATCAAGATTCTGAGGGGAAAGCAATCGTTGGCTTCATTCATTTGCGGAGATTTCGGCGATTCCGGCGAAAACTAGTGTCTCCGGCCCCACTACGCTGCCATCCACAACCTCAACGCCGGCGTTGGCTTCCAAGCCCTGCTCCTGCCCGTTGCCTCCGCTTTTCTTTGCTGGTGAGAGTTAGATGATGTTTGTTTGTTGGCTTCTTGGCTTCGTTTGTTTCGGTGTTTGACGAAATGTTTCTTGGGTTTTTCTGTTTTTAGTAGTATATAATAACAGTGTGCACTTTGGCTGTTTTTCAGCCTGTATCTACCTAACTCCGCAAACATGTTTTTGAACCACAGAGTAGTCCCATTACTGTGTTATTTTATTAATTCAACCTGGCATGTTTGTACAATGATGCAATGGCCTTGTTTAGTCATCTGTCGTTGCATAGTAACAGTTGCATAGATGATGGTTTCGTTGCATAGTTTTGTTGATAGCATATAGCGATTATTGGGCAATGATGGTTTTTGTTGATTTTGGAATGTTAATTATTTTTGCTGATTGCTAGATGTCTTCATCACAGGTACCATGTATGATTGAAAGAGGAAAACTAATAATTTGGCAACTAATTTTCTCTCTGCCACTAGTAATCTGCATTGAGCACAGGTTCATAAGTTTCGATTTCCCTGTTTCTTTCTGTCCACTTCCAGTGTTCCACACCTGTCTGAACGTGCATATCTAATGGCAACTTGCTGTCCTTTTGAGGCAGATTTTCTGTTAATTATCTTCTGCGACATTGCAATGGATGTCATTTTCTGCTGGATTTCATCAAAATATCTCGAACTTGAATGCTTAAAGTTCAAAGAATCTACAGTGTAGCTCTTCCACACCAAATCTGGCAGTTTTTATAACCTCAAACATAGCCGCTGCTTTTGACTTGATTCTTGATTTGTTATATTCAGCATGAAGTTTATCCTTCACACAATATATGCAAATCTTGAACATTATGCTTTCTCCTCGAACATTGTTTTGTTTGGAGACAATTATTTTTGTTGTGTTAGATTATATCTCGGACAGATTAAAGAAAGGTAGGAGTCGCAATTTTAGCTGTATCAATAGTATAACAAAAGTTTATTGGAGTAGTATGCAACTGATTTTCAAACTGAGTTTTGTTTAGCCTTGAATACGAGGTGAAAGATCTACTCATCGCTACTGTTTCTGCTTGATTTGTGTCAGAACCTACACTTTGTTGCTGACACAATAATTCTTTCAAAAGTTCTTGAGTGGATTTATAATTTGTTTGTGCATCGTTCTCTGAATTAGAGTGTGTGCGGGGTAATCACCGAGGGAGTTATGATAGTTAGAGTTTTAGCATATTCTGTTTGTGTGTTTAAAGCAGAGTATAATGGCTGTTCAGGTTATGTGTGCGTGAATGGAGATTTACGGGGGTAATTGTGCTTGTGCTATGGATTTAGGAGTCGTTTGTGCAAAAGGAAAGAATGAAAGGAACTTAGTGAAGTTCAGTAAAAAAAATGTGGAAGAATTCATACTCTTAAGTTGTAAAATGTTTGTTTAAAATGCATGAGTGTCTTCGGAAATCTGAATAAAAAAGGTTAAAAGGAAATTTAAAGAAGCAGAACTCATGTTCTGGAGGCAAGAGATTGACAAAGGACAAAAAATTGAGATAATAAAAGTAATAAGAAACTAAATTTTAAAAAAAATTGAAAAAATGAAAAATTTGGAAAATGGTTAGAAAAATAGGTCTTGATTAGATAGTTAGATCTTAGTATTAAATTTAGCTTAGTTTCATCTAGTTAGTAATCATATAGTTTGAGGAATTTCATAATATTTTCTAGTTTAGTTTAGGTTTTAGGTAGATTGGTCTCTTGAAAAAAAATTAGAGTGGATTTGATTTTAGCCCCAAGGTTGCTGTCCTAGGGCTTAATAACGAGGCCATGTGATATTCATTATCCGACTCATACCACACGTTGTCTTTTACTCCCTCTTTTGTTACTACTTTTTCTGTATTGGTTGTGACTCTTTTATATTGCTTTTATGTATTGTGATTAGTTTTAGTTTTTTTTTTGGTCAGATATTAGTTTTAGTTGAATAGTTAGGTTTCATTCTACGATCATAATAAACATAAAAATATTGCATGGACGCTTAGCTGACGAGAACTTAGATTTCTGGTTGCGTAACCAGCCCCAATAGGCTAATGGTGACTTCAAATGAAATGAATTCTCCAACATTGGGCGAGATAAGAGCTTGGGAGAACCCATGTCGATTGAGGACTTTTTTGAAATTACCTCTACACCCGCTTATCCAGACGAACAGGCCTCTCAAAGAGAGTCGCTACATGATTCGAGATAATAGAGCAAGTCTTGAAGCTTCTGATAAGGGCCTAGGGTTTCTTAAGTACTCTAGAATATTTCTTGACCACAATATGGGAAATGTACACAGTATTACTGTAATTAATGCGGATAGTTGGTAGATGATGAGATAAATCTCCACTGTTAGATCAAGAGAAAACCTACTGTTGTGATATGAGGATTTCTTCTATAAATAGGTGTCTCATCCCCTCATTTGTTATCTCATGAGTAAAGGAAATCCAGAGCTTTTCTCTGTGAGTCTCTCTAGAATCCAAGTTAACGAGATATATTAATTAGTCCGTGACACTTCCTCATGTCCTCGCAATAATTAAGTCTAAATATTATGTATGGAAAAGGAATATTTAATTTTGTGCAATTAGAACTTATAAAAAAAATTAGGGTACCAATTTTCAATGCTTATCTAAAAGTTTGTCAAACAATTAAGTTTTCAAACTTGTTACACAATTCTAATATAATGAGCACAAAATTTACACAACTATCAAACTTTTTCGGCATAAGAATATTAACTTAGTTACCAAGACATAAAATTTGATATTCTCAAAATCATTCATTAATTAATTTTTGCTCCCACTCACAATAATTTCTGAATCAGTCGCAGACTACAATAGAACAGGCTTAGGAATGGACATATCACATTTGCATATGCTCTAAGCTTGTTCATTATATTAGTTTTTCGAGCAATCGTGCGAAGTCAATGTGAATTCACTAATCCACATGCAAAATCTCCACGACAAAAGGAAGTTTTTGAGCAGTTGGATCCAACCACGGCTGAGGGACAATGACATGCTCTAAAACATTCTGGCGAATTTCTTCTTGTACCTGCTATTTCATAAACCTTCATCTTCATGATACATGACCTCCTTAATTACACATTTCATGTTACCCACTTGATACGTGAAAGGATTGGTATTGAGATCACGAAAGCCATCAATCAAGCATTCGGACATCTGCATCCCAGTCTTTTCTCCCAGGACTTCGCAAGAAGCTACAAGAATATTTGTTGTTCTTCCATAAGAGTTCCACTCATTTCTCATGTGTAAATGCTCGAGAGATGTTGGTACTCGTAGAGAAACATCTTTTCTTTCTCCCAAAATTTTTCTTTTTTCTGAGTGAGCTGAAAGTAGGACATTGAACTTATAGAAGTAGAAATTCCTCCCGACCATCCACAAGGCACTTCCAGCCCTTCAATTTATTGAGTGAGGTATTATTGCATGCTTGGTTTGATAAAAAATATGCTGATCATCAATTCTAATTTGCAGATATTTTTCAAAAAAAAAAATGCAAGCAATGTGTGGTATATAATGCTTAGTCAACAGAGGAATGAGTACAGTGCGCGTCTCCATTATGATGAGTGGCTTTTAGAACGCTCATTACAAGTCCGTTTGTTATTGTTTTTTCAAATTTTAAGATGTCTATTCAAGTTAATGGTATTAATGTTGAACCATCAAACATTAACAAAAAGAGATGCTACTGTGATTGTCAATGAAGATGCAAAATGAATGTGAGCATTTGGTTTTTGCTATGATAGACAACAAAGATGCTATCCCTCTAGTTGAAATAGTATATGTCAAAGGCAGCTGATCTTATGAGGTTGAGTTGAGACTGAAAGAAGCCTATGCCGCAAGAAATTGTTTGCTGTTTTTTTGGGTAAGGAAAAACTTACGAAATTGTTTGTTGTTTTTTTTTTTTTTTTTGGTAAGGACGAAATTGTTTGTTGTTGTATTCTACTAGATCCAAAACTCATCTATATTGCATAAAACTAGCTAGTTCATGCTTATGGGACGAGTTCATTTCCAAAGTGAATATTGTTAGGGGTTGCCTTCATGTGTACTTTTCCTTGTAAGTTCTTGGTCACATAGTTCAATGACTTTATTTAATTTTGGTATTGATGATTACTTTTTGAAATCTGGTATCTTCTCATTTTAGGTTACATGGATATGCTCTCCATCAAAGATATAGTACCTGCTGCACTAAACAACATAATCGCGCAATTCATTCTTTTGGACAAAGGTAAGGTAGCCGTGGAAGGCCAGAGCAAGACATGCTTGGCACTTGTAGCCGATGAGACTGCGGCTGTACATTTCCAGTTCTGGGGTGAGGAGTGTGACCTGTTCAAGCCTGGGGATTGTATCCGTTTGACCAACGGGATTTTCTCTTACAACAGGAACCATCTTCTGTTGAGAGCAGGGAAGAGAGGGAGTATCGAGAAGGTAGGTGAATTTACCATGACTTATGTCGAGACTCCCAACATAAGCGAGATACGGTGGGTTCCGGATCCGAACAATTCTAAAAAGTATGTGCCGGAAGCTGTTATATCTCCTTACTCACGTATTTTCCCTCCATTGCTTTGATGGTGAATGTGGCTTGTTTGCTGCTATTACTGATTGCAATATATAGACAAGCACGTGTAAGGTGTAGAGCCCCTTCGTTGACCGAAGCTTGCTTTTCGGCAAAGCACTCAATATATGTGTCGGGATTTTTGTTCCTGCAATTGTGTAAGATGCCTTTTCACTGCTTGTATAACCTGGCATTTGAAGGATCTTACTCTTGATGCTGAACCCTTTAAAAACCAAAGATAATCCTATTTTGTTTCCAGATCTGAAAATCTGCGTTGTAGCGACTTTCAGTCCAGGCATCTTTCCTACGCCTTCTTTTACTTTTTCGTGAGGCCAATATGTTGCACGGTAGGTGATGGATGCACTTACAGGTAATGCTGGCTTGAGATTATCCATCTATCTCTCGCCAAAAAAAAGATAAATAAATTAAATTAGATATTAATTGTAGCCTCATCCAACCTTGAAATGCATTTCAAAGCCTCTTTCAGTTGAAGCATTCCGAGGATTATACTCATTTCGTCGGCATGAACTCGCATGCTTTATTTCACTTGGACAGGGTAGTACGTGGGAACAGATTTGTCGCGGCAAATTAGCGTTGAATTTATTTCCGTCGCTATTTCCGTCGTTAATTAGCGATGAATTCAAATCCGTCGCTAATTTGTTGCGACAATTTTATAGTTTGTCGCTAATTTGTTGCGACAATTTTATAGTTTGTCGCTAATTAGCGACGTATTCAAATCCGTCGCTAATTTGCCGCTACAAATTTATAGTTCGTCTTTAATTTAATTGCAAATTAGCCACGACATAAAATTCGTCGCTAATTTCCCGCAACAATTTTATAGTTCGTCGCTAATTTTGCCGATAATTATTGACGAATTCAAATCCGCCACTAATTTGCCGCGACAATTTTATAGTTCGTCGCTAATTAGCCACGACATAAAATCCGTCGCTAATTTCGTCGATAATTAGTGATGAATTTAAATCCTTCACTAATTTGCCGCAATAATTTTATAGTTCGTTGCAAATTAGCCATGACATAAAATTCGTCGCTAATTTGCCGTGACAATTTTATAGTTCGTCGCAAATTAGCCATGACATAAAATTCGTCGCTAATTTGCCGTGACAATTTTATAGTTCGTCGCTAATTTAGACGACGCTAATTAGCGACGAATTCGAATCCGTCACTAATTTGCCGCAACAAATTTATAGTCCGTCGCTAATTTCGTCACAAATTAGCCAAGACATAAAATTTGTCGCTATTTCCCGCGACAATTTTATAGTTCATCGCTAATTTTGTAGCTAATTAGCGACGAATTCAAATCCGTCACTAATTTGCCACGATAATTTTGTAGTTCATTGCTAATTTCATCGCTAATTAGCCACAACATAAAATTTGTCACTAATTTGCCGCGATTTTGATATTATGTTTTGCGTTTTTCTTAGTTTTTTTTTTTTTTAACAATGCATTTTTCTTAGGTTGGAAATGATATTTTTCATATTTTGGCGGATGGGTGTAGTGATAACTAAGGCGAAGATGCATAGTACTCTCCAACAGTAAAAGTAATCTGTGCATTTGGTATTTTTCGAAAAGAAAAGAGTATACCTTTTATCCATTTATTTCGTACTTTTCAAGTCTGCATATTTTTTATTTATCTAACCAAGTTCTTTTATTTGCACAAATTTTTATTTAAGGCCAACGCCATTTAGCAAAATTCACGTGACATGTCCATGTAGAAATTCACATATTTTATTTGCGTCATACATTGATAACGTTCAACAGTCATATCAGCTAAATTCAAATGGATTTGATGTTGGAGGGACTTGAAAAAAATATTAGAAAGATTTTATTACCAAATTAAAATTAAAAGGACAAAGACTTCATTAAAAATGCATGATAGTATATGGAAGAAAAGCATAATTTCTCCTTTAAAAAATAGACATATCTAAATGGTATCGGGTGGAGCGCAGACAGGCTAACACAATGTTCTTTTTCAATCTCCTATTAAGAGAAAAAAAAATAATCTCATACCCAAAAAATGATTTCATTAATTTAACATATTTTCTCAATTTTTCGAAATTGGCAGGGAGAGTATATTCGAGTGCTCAAAATAACTCCAATCAAGCAACTCGCTATCATCATTATTCGAGACACTTAAAACATGATAAATCTTTATTTTTCGTGACATGCATGTGAACAGATCAAAGAGAATTCAACCTTCGAAAACTTTTCTAGATTGTGCAATAATTTTTTTCCTTAAATATTTAGGGCGTGATTGAGGGGGGATGATCCGTGCCCAAAAATGGTACTTACTACCTTTTCATTTTTTTTTGGGTCAGAATATCAAATTCATATCGATTAAAGCAAAAAATTGTCCTTATCCATGTTCTTAGATACCAATTCTATAAAAAGCGGGGTGGGGACAACCGCACCACATAGGTAACTTATCCTTGAATATGACGCAATTCAAAAAATTGAAAAAAAAATAAAGATTACTATTACAAAAAATCTTAAATTAATATATTTATGAGAAATTTGCTCTAAACTACTTTTAAATTACAAAAAATTTCAAATTGATACATTTGTGACAGTTTTATCATTTACTAATTTTCATTAAATTTTACTGTCAAATTACTGAGTTGAATGACACACGGCAGTTGACAGGTGTACCAAATCTAGGTTTTCCCGTTCATTAATGATTTTTTGTGGTATTAATCCAATTTAACGAAAGGTAAATTTGATTCTTTTCAAAAGCGTAAAGTCTAAGGATTAGAACATGCAGACAGTTGGAAGTACGGGCGGTGATTCAGACTTGATATTTTGAGGTTTTTAGTAATAAAAAAATCAATTCAAAATAAATTTATCATAAATATATTAATTTATGATTTTTTGTAATGTTAATGACACAATTGCCCTTGTTTTGTGGGCAATAAGAAAATGTTAGGTGAGTTTAATATTCTATGTCAGCAAAAAAATATTCCATTCAGATATCGGACACGTGTACCGAGGTTCCCACTTGCGGAAACATTAGCTTCCTCTCTCCCCCTCTTTCTCTCTCTCTCTCTCTCTCTCTCTCTCTCTCCCCTCTTTCCCTCCGTTACTTTTTCCCTCATCTCCTCCCCCCTCCGTTAGACACAGGCACTCCTTCCCTCGTCCAAACGAGTTTGTCCCCGATGTTTTTGTACCGCATTAATGCCAAAACGTAGATTGTTCCTTTGTCCGTACCTCACATCTTCACTCCCACCTGTCCTGAGTACTATGGTCTCTTCAAAATCACTTTTGGCCACTAGCTTCTAGTCTAGCTTGATTTCAATGAATGTGATAAATTGCACCTATAGAAAATAAAAAAAAGCTTGTTGAGGATGAAAATTAGCGCATATCACCAGCGATCGAAATTGATTGAATAAGTTAATATCGTGAATTGATCAGATTTAGGACTCGAGTTTTTGCGATTGTTTTATTATCATTAAGACCGTGTTTTAAGCCATTAATTAACGCATTGAAAAGAATATTTCTTAAGTCATTAATTCTCTTACTTGTTCTTTGCGTAACATCATGCGTTCTTTGCATGGATGCATTGAAGATATTCCCACCAACGATTTGATTCAATAAGTTTGCATGCACGCATGCACGCTCGCCAACCATTTTGATGGGCCTTTTGATGTGGTCATATGACCAACACCATTTATATATATAAAGAATGAATTGGAAAGACAAAGTAAAGCAAAAAACTGCACGCAATGCAAAGGGTCTACCAATTTTCTTGTTGGCTGATTTCGGGGAGACTTGAATACTCATTCATCTATATCTTTAACTCGACAATATAGGAAAAAATAGTTCAAAAAGAAGATTAAACATCATCTTTGCATAGCTTTTTTTTTAAATTTTTTTGTCCACAATTTCAAAGAATTAAAAAGGGACATTTCTTTTCTCCCCAAAATTTGGAGGAAGCGCATATTGACTCTCAGACTTTCAAAAAGTACAGACTGTCATCTTTGCATGCCCTGAACCAAAATAATAGATAATGATAAAATATGTGAAACAAAGAAATATATTTAAATAAAGAATTGAGGATCTGGAATTCAGGTTCTCCAGTAGTAAATTAGAATGTTTCCATGATCATCGTTAGATGATAGACTCATGGAAGAATTCAGCAAATATAATGAAAATACAGTATCCTTCCAATAGTGTGATTGATTCGGTCATGATATGGCAATGAGGTGCTGACTAAAAACATATGCTTAGAGAGATACATATGAACGGTTCTTTTGGTGCTATATGATCAGCATATTACATCTTGATATTATGAAGTTAGGTATGGATGGTAAGGTGGGTAGGGACAAAAAAGAGAGGACGAATTTGAGCCATGAAAGGAGCCATCGAGGATCCGTTAGAGAGCAACTCTAATTAGATAGAAGTGTCATTTGTCTCTCGAGCTTAATTTAACTTGAGTTTTGTAAATTTTTTCTTGACAATTTTCTCCCTCCATTTCATTTTTTCCCCTACTAAATAATCCGGAATTCCAACCACCCGAATAATTTTAATCGCGATTCCATTTATAACATTATGTAATTTTCTCTTTTCACTAATTCAATATTGTCATATTTTACTATATTTGTCCTCATTTGTCGCTTTCCCATTTTCTCTCATTCCTAAACATAACATGAACCGAGTTATCGAGGTCCGAACCTCTGATATAGTAAAAAATTAAGTAATCATAGGGGAGATAGGTTAAGCCCAACCTCTATTCCAAAGGGGATTTCTTATAAAAGTTACCTCGTAACTGAGTCATCAACAAGGATATCATCAACAAGGATATGGCACATTTTATTGCAATTTCACAATGGTATGTTCAAGATGAGCTTAACTGATAAGATTCCAGGTCGCAAGTGTACGTTTTAATTATTACATATAATTGTGACAAGTGGGAGACTTCAATCCATCATTGGCGGGCGACACAATCATTCATATTTTTTTGTTTAACGGGACGATGCCATTATCAAAATGTTAATGCGATACAGTTATGTCTATAATTATATATGCTATTTAAAAAGAATATGCTTATCTCTGCGTGATCAAAATTGTCGCAATCGCATCTTGATGTTGACAGTTTCAATTATTGGTCCTTATAGATAAACATAGTCTTTGATTGGGCTTAGTCAGATGAAATTATTGGCTCTTTTTTAGGTGCAACATTGAAGTGGCTTCTCTACATGCATAGTTTGGCTTTGTCATGGCTCATGGCACTGTCAATTTGAAAGTGTTGTTTAAAATAGTGATTCTATATTGAAAAGATCAGATTTTGAAGTATGCAAAATTCACGGGTTGTCTTTTATGAGGGATGTTGGGAAAAATGTTCACATGAAATAGAATAGAACGGGATCAAAATGAAATCAGACTTTGAGGTATGATAACACCCTCTTTAAGGAATTATTTGCCCCACAACATTGCTAATGGTTACTGGTAAAAATCATTCAGGATATAGTAAAGTATCGAATAAGAATATTAGATTCTCCAGGATCTCTTAAGTAAAATAGTTGGAAAAGATGGCTGTATTATTTTAAGAAAATGGTATAAAAAGTAAGCTAAAACAGACTGAAAAAATATAAATATATACTGCAGTCTTTTTAAACTGAATGCAATCTTTTGGAAGAAGTTGCATTGTCAAAAGATGCCTTCCCAAAAGACATAGTAAAAATTTGGATTAAAATAATAATAAAATATTTTATTATTTTTATTATTCCGAATTTTATAAATTCTGTAAAATTAATCTTTGAACAAGTATAACCTTTCAAAGATGTAGGAGTTATGTCCAGAAAGACATAATTTTTCAAAGGTGAAGTAGTTATGTCCGAAGGGATACAATTCTTCCAAAGGTTGTAAGAACTCCTAATAAATGTTAGCAAAATAATAAATTTCGAAATTAATTAAAAAAATAATCGCAACTCTATTGCGAACAGTCACATTGTTTCAAAAGGATAAAACTGGTATTTTATAATAATAAATCTGAAATTTAATAAATAATAAATAATAAACAAGGATTAGTGCTCATTATCATCCGCAATCACGCAAAGTGCTAAGTGCGCCGAAAATGCCCAATCATTCACGCGCTTGCACACAGATATTGTGTGGTCTAGCCACAGCCTATCGTCTTCAATTGAACAAGTTAGAAGACATCCGCATTAATATAGTGGCCACACAAACAAAACTTTCGAATGTGGGATAAGAAAAAGCACTATTTTATTTGTTTTACAAACAAACAACCAACAAGGAATGGGCAACTGGACTGGTTCAATTTGACAATCAAACGACTGAATTGGCTCTGTTAGGCCTGCTTACACGATGACCAATTTGATTCTCGGTAAAAAAAATTTGGAGATCAGCCTTGATCGTGTTAAAAGGCCGGTTTCTAGATAGAACCGATTTTGCACTAGTTTCAAGGCTAGTTCTTAGGTTGAACTGAATTTGAAATGTTTCAAAACAAAATTCTACAAGTTTCTTGATCAAGAACTTTTACGAAAAAAAATCAAAAAGTTGGGTATTCCAGCATAAGCAGACAACTTGGAAGCAATTTAAACAAAATAGGTTCCAAGTTCTTGATTTAAAAACAACGCGTCCTAAATCAATTACCACTATCTTTACCAATTATGGTTAGGATCAAGAAAATAAGGGGATAAGAACAGTAAGAGTACTATAACTTTCATACGGTGCTCACTTGAGTTCGCTCGTTAAGTGCCATAAATTTGAAACATCAATCACGTAAGTGCCATTAGCAATTTGCCTCGTAGGAAAATCCGACGTGGATGCCAATTGTCCTACGTCACATTGCCAGCACTGTCGTGAACAATTTTTATAACTTTTTTAAATTTATTATTATTATTATTATTTTGAATTTTGAATTTTTTTATTTTTCTTTGATTTTTTTTGTGCCAACGAGGGTTACCTGCGACCCTTGCTGGCCACAAAGGCCTATGACCCTCTTTGGCACAGAAAAAAAATCAAAGAAGAAAAGGAAAGTAAAAAAAATCAATTCTTTAAAAAATTACAAAAAATCCACATAGGACGATTTGTCGAAAATAACACTCAATTGATTAATTTTACTCAAATGTGGCACTCAAGTGAGTGAAAGAAAAAAGTTATGACACTCAAGTGAGCGCTGTACGAAAGTTAAGACGTTCATGTAGTTTTGATCCCGAAAATAAGGAGACAACAAAAATAAGTAGAAATGCTTACAAAATAAAAAAGATAATAGATATGGAACTTATAAGATAGATGATGTCATAAATTCAATCATGGCCAATACTTCGGAACCTCTTTTTATTTATCAAAAATGTGTCATAGGGATAATAGAGTGGAGCCCCCATTTTATGATAGTATTTGTTGTTCTCCGATGATAGTGCAATATTATTTAATTCTTCTATAATAGGAACCACGCAGAGTACATTTGAGGACCATCTCATGACATGGTTTTGCTTATTTTCAATGCATGTGATGAATAGGACTCGCAACTGAACAAGTTAGAGAGAGATAAATTGGACTTAATAGGGAAAAAATATCTTGTAGAGGATGAAAGTTTGCTCATATCTCGTGGTTGACTGGCTAAGTCAATATTGTGAATTAATGAGATCTCTAATTCGAGTTTTCGCGATTGTTTCATGGTCATGAAGAGCTAGTTGTTGATTGCCTTCCAATTTTGGCTAGAGATAAATTGAATTAAATAAGGTAATACTCAATTGGCTTGATTGCGGGATTTTCTCTCTTTTCTCCAACGATGGTGTCAAACTTCTTCTCTTATTAAGGTGATCGTGCCTAGATTTTGGTTTAAGAAAGAAAAAAAGATGTAAAGAGTGGATCGGTTACATATGGAGTTTATATACTCTTTAAATACATGCACTTTTCTCTCACTTATCTGTTTTTGAGATTTGTATATATACTCTTTTTCCCTTTTTTTTAAATCATATTAACAATTCCGTAATAGGTTTCAAAGAAAAAAAAAACCCAAAGAGAGCTCATCTTTGTCACACATCCCTCGAACCTCGCGACACACAACACCGACCGTCGCTAATCCTCGGCCTAAAGCCGGTCCGAATTGAACCGATCCTGGTTCGACTCGGGTCACTCGGTCAAGCCGAGAGCCGAGTCTAGACAGCGGTTTAATATAATAGTGCAGCGAACCACCCCCTCAATATCAATTGACAACAGTACATGGATGATGATGATCTCCGTCGTCCACGTGGCGCGATCACACGGGTCCCACATCGCCAGCAGCGGCGGCGACTGTGGGCCGTACATGGGCTGTGGTGGAACGGCCACCGTACTGCCCGGGCCTTGCATCTCCGAGTTCCCGACCCACACGAAGGCGGACCTGGGCCGGGACGACCGACACAGCATGCAGGACCTCCTCCACGGTGACGTCCAGCGCTGTGAGGATGACAGTGATGGTGCCGGGGGCGGCGTTGAACTTTTCGGCGAGGGTGCGCAGGTGGCGGTCCGTGATGGACTTCCCGAGGGTGTGCGCCTAATGGAGGGCCTACCTTCCGACGACGAGGCTGGAGCCGCCACCCTTTGTACTTCTCGGTGGTGCGCCACCAGGAGGCGGCGGAGGGCGAAGGGGAACGGGTGCCCGGCGGAGCCGAGGGAGCGGATGAAGTCGACGATGACGGAGTGCTGGGCGGGGCTAAAGCGCCCGTACCGGACGAGGTCAACGGTGATGTTACCCTTCAGAAGAGCTCCGTTGTCGTACTTGAGGACGAGGGGTTGTTGCTGGACCAGGGCGGCTGAGGAGAAGCTCGACCTCGCCAAAGCCTCGCCGGCCTGTGTATAAGAATCTAGTTAATAAGTGTTAAACATTTGTTAAACAAGGTTCGTGATGAAGCGTTTGATCTTTAAAGTATCGATTGTGCATGTTATCATAGGGGACATCATACTAAAATGCGTATAAGAAAACACAGAGTTTACCCGCTTAACTCCTCTTCGAAAAGTCAGTCATCTGAAAAGTCGCAGCCAAAACGGCCATTCATTTCTAAGGCGGCTTCTCATTTGCAAAGAGAAAAGGCGTTACTTCCACGGGTGAATCTCTCGCCCTATCATCAAAAGAGCCATCTTAACACCTAAAAGCTGTCCGCACTCTACAGTGGCAAATGCCAATGAAGAAGTTAACCAAGATCGATCTCAGATGGATTTGCAATTGCTAAAGCATCTAAGCGAAAGAGAATCCAGTACCCATCATAGCATCGATAGAATGAGGCCAAATTTGATTGTTGAAGTCAAGCAAGCAATGTCATCAGAAGAAAACATCAGAACGTGAATTCACGGACATTAAAAACAGTCGAATCTTTTAGTTAAAGTTCGCACACCAAAAGACCGAGAAAGCAGATTCGTCCACCGAGAGAACCATGAAGGAGAGATGCAACAGAACAGACTTTGACACCTCCGGCAAGTAACAGCCGCACCTCCAATTGCTCTGCCACAAGCACAAAATATTTTTCAATCAGCACAGAATCAACTGCTTCACTATAACTGGAAACAATGGTGTGCATACCTATCAGGAGTATTCTTTCTACACCGAGCGGAAGTTTCCTTTACCACGACGTTCATATAGACCATAAGGGTCCCGATTATGGAAGTCATTTTCCGAACCTCCTCGAGTACCACTATCCCTATTGCCCCTGCCAGATCGATCGCCATTTCGATCGGGATCATAGCACCGCCACCACCTCCTCCATCTCCATACCTGTCATCCCTCCCCCATACCTACCTCCTCTGCCCCCTTCGCTAGGACACTCACTGGCAAAATGCCCAGGCTTTCCACAGTTAAAGCACTCTCCACTTCCACCTTCACCACCGTAAGTCCCGATTAAGGCCACCATTGCGACCACGATCACAACCACAATCACCACCTTGGTCTCTACCTGAACCTCGAGGCTGAGCTTTTCCATAATGATATTTCTCCTATCCAATTCCATCCCATTCATAGCCTCAATAGCCTCTCATCCATTGCTCGCTTCTCATCCAAAGTCGCAAAACCAAATCCACGAGAGCGTCCAAAGAACTTGTCAACCACCACATACATTAAAAATATTCTTCACGGAATTAGTTTGTATAATATGATGGGAGAATTACAAATATCATCCTCAACTTTGCTCCTCATATCAAACATCCCATTCTCACATTTCAAAACCTACAATTATCATTCTCACTACTCTTTAGTCGATTTCAAGTTGCTTCTCCCACCTACACATATTTCTCGAATTACCCCATCCTCAACGTTGGATTTCACTTTATGGGTGCCGATCTCAGGCGTGCATAAGGGCAAATAGGTCATTTAGGTTGCGGAGAAGCACCACAGAGAATTTGAAATGTGGGAAGGGTAATTGATGCGAAGAGCAAAATTTGAGGGGGGTATTTAATATGACCAGCGAAATTGATGATGGTTTTCGCAATTACTCTTATATGATATTAATATGCTTACTTCATCGCCACATCATCATATCAAGGATGGTAATGATACCAAATGAAATTTCATGAAATTGCAGCAAAGAAGCATCTCATGTTCCAAAACGTGAGAAGCTTACGTATCTAGAGTTAGTTGATCCTAAGCATACAAACTGACCATAATGCTAGAGCAATTATTGCCCATTGTGACATTCTGAACTTCGACCCATTTTCGGGATTTATGATATGAATATTCCTTTAATGTACTTGTAGTTAAATCTCGCATGGAACTGATCATTCTCGGGATACTAACCTTTAGGGAGTGGCTATCTAGGGAAATGTACGTGGACCTAAGAACTCGATCATGAGTCAACCTTTGGTAACGATCGAGGTCGCCATGACTTGAGTAACCATAGGTAGATACACGTAAACCCTAAAAAGCCGCCCGTTAGTCAGAGATACACTAAAGTCACATTTGAGTGAAATTGATCGTCATTTGAATCTGAACTTGGATGGCGAATTTTTTGAAGTGTCATGACTAATTTATTTGGACGACGTCACATAAGCATGGCTAACCTTGAGATTACTTGGATTTGTCGGAAAGTGAAATTTGGACCGGGTGCAGATTTAGATCGGTATACATCCCTCTTGGTTTATTTTATTTAGTGTCTATTTAGTCTTTTCTTTAATTTTGGAATTCGGAATTTTCGTAACCCTTGGATCTAGCTTGTCCATCAAGGCCAATTGTGAGCCCTTGGATTTAGCTTGCCCAACAAGGCCAATTGTGAGCCCTTGGATTGCATTTGATTGGTATGTTGACCTTGCTCTCTCTCTCTCTCTCTCTCTCTCTCTCTCTTCTCCTTCCCGCAACTCTCTCTCCCCCTCCTTGGAATCGGCCGAAGCTCCAAGTACCATCACCTCTATCTTGCTTCTCTGGTTCAGTCAGCACTGGACTCGCCGCCTGAATCTCCGGCTAGCCACCCATCCGGCCACCAGAGTGCCAACTATTCACAAAAGCCTGAACTAGCCCAAAAACCAATTGGAAAACACCAATTTTCCCCTCTTTCTCTAGGCCTCACTCCTGGTACCCCGACCACCACCATCTTGTGCTCGTTCCAACCATTACAGCCTGGTCACTGGAGCTTCCCGTCCAGCCCTATTCACCGCCGGAGCTCAGTTTGCCTGTTCACCGGTTTTCCTGCTTAAACCCTTTGTAAGTGGCTTCCTAACCCTTGACTAGGTTAAACTTCCTAACCCTTAACTAGGTTAAGGAGTGACTAATAGACATGTTAGGGATGATTTAAGAGCTGTGGATAGTTGGTTTAGTGGTTGGTTGTACTTGGTTTGCTTGGTGGTGCATATTGGTTGATTTCCGATAAGATTACTACTGCGTCGCTAGATTTTGTTATTTTTGCTGTGACTTGTGTGGGCCGAATTTGAGAAAATGTTTTTCATAAAAGTTGTTCAGAACATCTTAAAGTTTGACAAAATTTAATTTGGGAATTTTTGGAGATTATTTAGTGCCATTCGTAAGTCCATCTTTAGACTGAAATAAGTCTGCTGGAAACATTGTTCCTCCGACCTTCGGATCTGTTCGAATTTTTATAAATTTTTCCAGACCTATTTCCAAAATACTTCCTTCACAAAACTTGTTGGAGACATTTGTGTCTACGACATATAAAAATTTCAGAACTTTCCAAAGTGATTTGGATACTGAATGAGTTGCATTTTTTATGGTTTAAGGGGCTATACGAGCGAACTGGGTTCTGTCCGGCTTTAAGTGTCAAAACGAGATGTTTATGGTTGGAACTGGGCTTTGAGTTCTCACGGAAAATGTTTATCAAGATGTTTTGTGCAACATATTCAAATTTTAGAATTTTTGGAGTTGATTTACTATTTATTTCAAATGGATTTCTGTCACTGCACAACTGCCCAATTTGGACCCGATTTTGTATATTCTCGGTTTTTCTCTCTCTCGAGAATTATTCGGTGTTATCGTGGCATTTTGACGGATTTAGTTGACATTGGGCTAATTTACAAAGATAAGAATCGGTAATGGTTGTTGAGAGTGTGCATGGTCACGACACGTTCCGTCTAGGCGGGGGTTCTAGACGATGCCCGACGGGAGTTCAGATGCCGTCTAGGCGGGGGTTTTAGACGTTGCCGATAGCAGTGGAGGCCGAATCGATGCTCCTTTGTGGAATGCCGTCGGGGCAAGGGTTCCAAACGTTGTTATCATCGAAGTAACGGGACGATGCCTGGTTACGCCAGAAGATCGACGGGAGTTCGGTGGCTCGAGGGACCGTTAATAATTTGGACATTTATAATCGTGTGTTATGCATTGGGGAATGCAATGCGCTTGTGTTGCTGTTGAGCATGTCTGGATTAATAACCGTCTTATGCACGTTTACGTCATGTGGTTGTACTATGTGCTCGAGGAGCGAATTGCCATGTTATGTCGATATTCTAACGTGCAGGGCTCATGTATGTGCCAAGGCGAGGTAAGGGCGCCTATGATTGTTATGACATGTTAGATGTAGGTATTGCATGTTTAGAATTGTTTGGAAGTACACTTTGGCCTAAGTGAGGCTTAGGTAGTTGTTTATTGAGAAGTGTTCTCATAATTGTATAACCAAACCATTTCAGACTCGCGACCGTGATTAATCTAGAGACGTTGCCAAGATACTACGGGGATTGAGGATAGGTCAAGTTACCTTGTCTTTTGAGTGCCTCTTTTTGTAGAGGAGTTAAGCTTACCAACCACCCGATCCTTTTTGCTGTGCGTGGTTCGTAGATAGTGGCCTTGTAGAAGGCTTGCAAATGTATGTGTTGTAATCGATGTTATGTTTATAAAAGTGTCTTGTTGATGTGTATTTGTTGTCTCTCTACTATCTCGTTGTTTGTATGTTGTACGGAGAGTTCGAGGTTGCTTCCGCATGCGTTACTCGTTAGTGTTTCGATTGGGTCGACGACAAGTCCTAGGATGTCGCGTACATTACGACCACAAAGGGATGATCGTGCGCTCGTAGGGTTAGGGGTGTGACATCCATACTCACTAAACTAGACCTTACTGATCAAATTACAAAATTCTGGGGAGCCACACTAGATCACAATGGAAAATAAAACTTCCCACACATTTTCCATCACTAGATTTGTTCTGTCGACTGTTCTATAAAAAGAGTCTACAATTTTTTGATAGATTAAACAAAACCAATTTTGTAGATAAGAGTTCAGCCAATGAACACGGACTATCAAATGCATCTAAGGCTCCGTTCGTTTCGCAAAAAATGTTACATTTCTGAAAAATGTTTTTCAGGAAGTCATTTTCCTGGAAAATGACACAATTTTCTAGTGTTCGGTTGAAATTTGAAAAAGTTTTGGAAAATATTTCCGTTGTTCAGTATGGAAAAGATTTTCTTCCTAGCACTACTTTTAATATTTTTTATTTTTATTTTTTAAAAATATTTTTAATTTTCTTTTTTTTCCTTCTTCTTCTTCTTCCTCAGCTGGTTGCTGGCCACGGCGGCGGCTGGCGACTGGCCAACTCGAGCCTTGCCACAGGCCGGCGAGGCTCGAGCTTGCCAGATTCTGGTGAGGTCTACCTCGTCGGCCTATGGTGAGGCTCCGACTCGCCTGATTCGGCGCAGCTGAGCTTACCCAAGGCCGGTTGGGCAAGCCGGTTGATCGAGCTCAGGCCTCGCCAGACGTCGGCAAGGCTCTGGCGACGCTTGAGCCTAGCCCAGCTTGTCGAATCTGGTGAGGCTTGAGTTCCTTAGCCTTGGGAGAGCTCGGCCTCGCCACAGGTCAGCAAAGCCCGACCTTACCGGAATCTGGCAAGCTCAAGTCTCACTGGCCTGTGGCGAGGCTTGAGCTCTCCTGCGGCCGATCGCTAGCCACCGTCGCCACCGGTGACCGACAGGAGAAGAAGATAGAAAAGAGAAGGAAAAAAAAAAGAAAATTAAAATATTTAAAATGAATGGTAAAAGAAGGAGGAGGGGAAAATGTTTTCCTCTTTTCAAAAAGAGGAAAACATTTTCCTCAAAAGTGAAGGTGTTTTGTCCATATTTTGGAAAATGTTTTCCGTAGGAAGTTATTTTCCATGAAACGAACACGGAAAAACTCGGAAAACGTTATCCCGGAAATTATTTTTTGTGAAACAAACGGAGCCTAAGTATTTAGCAAGAATAAGTGACGAGGATTCTTAGAGTCCAAAACTGCCTATTAAATAAAATTGTTCAGTTAAATCAGGGACTTAAATTCAGTCTCCATCAAAACAAATATGGTTTTTCCACAAAACAAGGTAGCACAATGAACATATTGTATCATTCACAACTTGCCCCTTTTTCCCTAGCTTTAGCCAGAATTATAAACTTTTATTCGATCCTCCTCTCCCGTCATGCATTGTGTGAGATTTGGTAAGACCGCTGCCAATTATTCTAAAAACTTAATCTATTAGATGAATGTGTGGTTTAATATGTAAATATTCTAACACTCACACCTAGTCTGGTCTTTTTGCCTCCAGCTTTGATACAATCTAAGATTTAGTAAGACCACTGTTAACTATTCTAAAAGTTTAAGCTATTAGATGAAAACATGATTTAATATGTAAATTTTCTCACTGATTGCCAAATATCAACACTAAGATAAGTACAATATTTGCTGTATCACATGATGGTGGCACTCTGTGGCTTGTTAAATCCCAAAATCTCAATGAGCAACAGAGATTCCACCTCCATGTTGAGCTCAGTGGAAGTAAGGGTTGATGGACTAATCTCAATGAGCAACAGAGATTCATATAGCCTAGGCTGACCAATGAATTGGAAGTTGAGTCAAGATGACATAGAAAAGGTAGAGTTATTGCAAGCATCATGTTGGACTAATGTAGCAACTCAAAGGCTGGCATAATTTGGCGAGCGACATCTCTGTACTAGCGATACCTCTAGTGTTGGTTTAATCGTGACCGAAATTCTCCATAATAAATAAAAGCTCCTAAAGTCACCAGTTCATATTTCAAAAGCAAACCTTTTGCAGTAGTCCACAACAGCTTTCCTTCTGACTTTACCTTCCACGTTTTTTTTTTTTTTTTGTGTGTCTGATGACAAGGAACTGCACCTTCAGTGGGCAAACCCCAACTCATGATATACACCAGTGACAAGCCAAAGAGATATAAAAGCTCGTACTTCCAACTGGTAGATGGAGTCATCGACACAGAAAATATGTGATAAAAGGTATGCTATATGCGCCAATGATATGTTCAACAATGTCAGCGAAACCTCATTCTATTGCAACGAGCAGATGGTGAATAAAACTGCTTACCTTGAGGGTTAGACTTGAAGCCACAATTTGTCAAGTGTTTTGAAAGTGTTTCTCCCAACTCTTCTTGCCCGTTAGGTTACAGCCTTGGCTTCAGATACAGGCCATACAACTGCTGTCTTGGTTGTAGGATTGACGCTGGCGGCAGATACTTATGGCTGTCCAAAGTTAGAGCAGAAGAGAAGACACATAGGGTTCAAATCTTACCACAAAAAATGATGAGAGCCATTTCTCCTGCAATTCTTTCCACCACAAAAGAGATAATTTCTCTTTACATTTATGAGAGGACAAATTGCGTAACTCTTGATAACAATACTTTTCATATGAAAAATGAACGCTCCTAGGTACCTCAGAGAGTATAATAGCAACACAAGTGCAATGGTAAACTCACTTGATTTTCCAAAATTCTCTTCACACTCGCTGCACATTTCCCGCAAGTCATTCCCTACAGAGATGAAACAGAGACATTCAAATGACCGCACAAACAAAACATGACATGCACTGCGGAGTAAAATCTTCAGCAATATAATGCAAGGAAAGTTGAACATGCATAGACAAAATCGAAGCCGTGTTGCTTGAACATTCACATAAAGTGCGAGAGATATAAAGAGCGAGGCTTACTCTGACGTGAGAATTGTGACGTCAGAGGATACAGCTAGGGCTTCCTCGGCTCCATCCACGACCGATTTCGCCTTCCTATCCTCACCGTCAACTCCGCCACCGCCTCCACGTCTGCCGAAGGCACCAAAAGGAGCAGCGGAGCTCGAAATGCACTGCAAACGATACCTCGCGGACGTTGGAGGAGACAGAGACGGGGCCGAAGTGAAGCTTGGGCTGTGGATGCGGTCAGCGTAAATGCAGCAGAGTCTGTGAGCGATGAGCTGAGACGGGAGGCATTGACGATGCAGCGACCTGGAGACGGAGCGATGAAGGCGGAAGCGAGAGTTTTGGATATGGTTGACTCCATCGAAGCTCGTCTTCGCTCTCTCTCTCTGTACACCTCTCAGTTTAAGCAGCCACCGGACGGAAGCGAGGAGATGAGCATGGTCAGAAGCTGACGGCGTCAATGGATTGACCTGTTTAACAACATTAATCATAAAAAATGCAAAATGCTATAAATGATGATTAATTGCTATTGGTAATATCCAATATATGGTATTTATTTATGAAATATGTGAGAAAATATATAATAAGTCGATTGTTTATGTTAATGAGATACTTTCTTACGTAGCGGGAATGTGGATGCCCAATATAAAAGAGTCACACGGAGATCACCATCAAGTCCTCTTATAGAAGAACCTTTGGCCCGGCATACTTAAACACTTACAGGTTGATTGAAAAGTCGTGGCTCAAACTCAATATTTCGTAACCACTGTGAATTTGATGTCTGCTTGTTGCCTATTTCCACCTTTTTTATGATAAAAGAATTTACCATCGCACTTTTAAGTGTTTTAAAGCCTGCATAAATTATCTAATATTTGAATTTCAATGTCAAGGTGATCGGTAATTTAAACCTTATGTATAGTTATCAAAATTTTCACCTATGCTACAATACATTAAAATGGTGCTTCCCGGGAGTGAATCCGAGGAGAGTAGTTTCCAAATTTACAATTTGCTTGATAACTCGATTAAGTCTTGAAAACTAAAATATTTGGCCATCAATAAAATTAAACACTTTTGATAATCATGACTAGTTTAAGTTTAAAAGGTTTAATTAAGTCAGAAAATCACCAATTTGCTAGGTAACGAAAGCCCACTTAATTCATTCGATGGAAAAATACATCTGTTGGCAATAAGAATTTTGCTAACTATTTTGCAAAAACTTATTAAAAGTTCTCCGGATTAGTTACCAAACTAGTATTTTTTGGCATTCAATATTCACTTATTATTAAACATATCTTATCTTCATTTTCAATATTGATAAAATTGAAAATTTAGTGCTGAAAAATTGAGGGCATTAATGGCATTGATCTCAACTCAAACATAAAAAATTTTAAATCCTCGGGATAATATGACCTTGAATGAGCTTTGCGTTCCTAAAAAATATATCATATTCAATAAAGAACAGTTCTGTAAATTTTTGGTATGTCTTCATCTACCAGAGGTATAGATACAAATGGAGAGCCCCCAATCATAAAGGCTAGATTTGGTAACCAGAATTAGAATCAAGATAAATAAGTTATCATATGTTTGGTTCCTGCTCAAGATAAAATAAAGTCGGATATAAGGGAATATTACCTAAATAAATATATCTTCCGGTAGGATAATGGTGGATAAGATTTCTTATATTGGTATAAAAGTTAATTTTCTTGAATAAAAAAATTCTTAAATTAATAAAAATATTTGAATCTTAATATAAAAATAATATTCAAAATAGCTATAATTTTCGTTTTTATTTATTCACATTTTTTTAATATTGAATTTCTTTCTACTCTATACTATATGGGGAAAATTTCAAAAAAATGACGTAAAGTGAAGTCATTTTTCTCAAGAGAGGGTCCGGAGTGGATACTATCTTAAATAAGGGCATAAGCTGGTCAATGAGTCTCAAATAAAGGCCCAAGTTTGCCGGCCGGCCGGAGGGCATTTTCATCCGAAGATATTCTTTTTCTTCCTTC
Source organism: Syzygium aromaticum (assembly GCA_024500025.1). Classification (NCBI taxonomy): domain Eukaryota; kingdom Viridiplantae; phylum Streptophyta; class Magnoliopsida; order Myrtales; family Myrtaceae; genus Syzygium; species Syzygium aromaticum. The sequence goes on along the minus strand of CM044891.1, from coordinate 6,680,055 downwards.
CTTTCTGTGTTCATCATCTTCTTCTCCTTCGTTCTTCCTTCTTCCTTTCGCACCTGGGCCACGGAATGATGCAGGAGTTTCAAGTCTGGTCGTGCTTTCCAGGGAACAGACACCAAGATTCTTGAATAATGTACCCCCATGTTCTTGCTCTTCCTCTCTCGGCCACCTTACGATGCACCCGAATCCTCAGCTCTTCCTTAGATTTTTCTTTTGTTTTTTCCCCTCTTTTCTCTGTTTCCCAGTCTCCTTTCCCTTTCACGATTTTCTTTTGTCTTTTACTCTCTTGCCTACTCACAATCTTACTCACCCATCGCCATCATCTCTCCTTCACCGAGAGAGTTCTGTTAGTTCATTTTCTTCTCCACTCTCTGCATGACGATCTCCAGATTGCTGTCCTTTTCTCAATCTGGTTCAAAGACAACAAGCAGCAATGATTGGCAAACGCATGGTGGCGACGAGTCTCGAGGAAAAGCTACGCTTCACCTTGACAATGCCCGGAAGCAGACTGATTAAATTCGAACCCAGACGGCTGTGAATCGCGCGAATCACCGCTGAAATCCAGCCCTAGCCCCTAGGGGCTCGATTTTGTGTTGTAGGAGTTGTCACGTCCTCTAACCACTTGCTACTAGCCACCGTTCAAGCCCAAGCACGACGATAATCGCTGTCAAGCTCGTGCGACTGACGAAGTAATTGCCGGGAAAGAAAACACAGAGAAGAAGATGATGAAGAGAGAAAAGAAGAAAGGAAAAGAAAGAAAACTAAATAAGAAAATGTTTCTGGACGAAAATGACCTTCATCATTGCTTGGAAAATGGCATGTGAGAAGTATGCGATCGCCGCCGATGAGTTTGAGCCCTTATTTAAAACTAGGTTGACTACTTAAGGGCCCTTATTTGAGGGCCTAATACTAAAAACAAATCTCAAACTTTAATTTTTATCTCAATTCTACTAAATTTTTTTTTTTTGTTCCATAAAAATCCTCAACTTTAAGTTTAGCCCCAATTTTACCATAAATTTTTTGTCTCATAAAAAACCTTCAACTTTAGATCCAATACTAATTTTATTCTAAACTTTTAACTTTAGGTCCAATTTCATTTTCACTCTAATTTTTTGGCCTAAAAAAAGATCACTATCTTTTATTTAAGTTACAAATCTGCTCTCCATTAACCCTCTGTTAAAATCGGCCTTAGTGATTTTGCGTTCGTCAATCTCTTGTGCTTGGGAATGTTCCATCTTTCGCAGTTGGAGAGTGCTCATGAAGCTCGAACAGCTCGTGCTTGAGAGTTTTCCATCTTTCAGTTGTCAATGTGAAATTTTGGACGGAAAGTTATTGGGGGCAAATTTGTGACTTCAATAAAAGTTTGTGATTTTTTATGAGACTATAAAAATTTTAGGGTAAAATTGGGACTAGACGGTAAAATTGGGACAAGACCTAAAGTTGGGGGTTTTTCATAGGATAAAAAAAAGTTTATGATAAAATTGGGACAAAACCTAAAGTTGGGGGTTTTTCATAGGACAAAAAAAGTTTAGGGTAAAATTGGAACAATACCTAAAATTGAAGGTTTTTTATGAGACAAAAAAAAGTTTATGATATAATTAGAACTGTATTAAAAGTTGAAGGTTTTTTATGAGACAAAAGGTAAAATTGGGATAAAAGTTAAAGTTGAAGGTTTTTAGGGTATTAGGCATTTATTTAACACAAACTCTACTCTGTGCTCATTTTTCAGAAAACTCCCCACTTCAGATCATTATTTAAAACTTTCTTTAATATATATACTTAGTATCAATACTTATTACATATTTTAGGTATATTGATATATCTTATTATTTAATAAAATATTTATTAAGGAATAATGGAAGGGGATAAAAAAGAAATAAAAAGATGGAAAAATGATAAAAAAAAAAAAAGTAAATGAAGATTAAGTAGAAGAACCTAGATTTTGAACTCAAACCTGTAAAGGATCTTTTTAATTCTCCAAAAATGAGGGCTAGTGAAAATTCTGAAAAAAAAAAAAATACCCTCCCTGTCTCCTTCTGGTTCTCGTTAAAACTTCTTGATTCCTTCATAATTCTTTAGTTCAAGTCAAAACTCCATGAAAACGGCGAGAGAGTTGAAGCTCCTTCTCTTCCGCAACTTTCTAGTTCACGTCAAAAGTTCATGAAAGCAGCAAGAGAGTCGAAATTCCTTCTCCTTCATAGATCTATGGTTCACGTAGAAGTTTCACGAAAGTGGCAAGAGCATCGAAGCACTATACTTCTCATAATTGCGAAGGTGAATGATCTTGTCTCTTATTAGACTGATCTATCACTTTGATGTTGCTTTAACCTATTTACATTTTTTGTTATAGTTGAACATGTAGCTATAGATTACTTCAATGAGCTCCTATGATGTTTTAAAAATTTAGATTGTATAATAATCTCGAACTAATAAATCAAAACTCATGAACTTAACAAATTTAAAATTTTCCATTCATAATTTGGAATTAAAAGGTATATCCAATCTATTTCAAATTTCACTTGCATAATTGTAATTGACTCCTTGACGGACAAGAAACTAACAAATCAAAACTCATGAACTTATTTCTATTTCTATTTCTTTTCTAAAAGTATCTCAAGTTCAAATTGACTGTATTTTGGAAAAGAATACTTTCCATTTTCATTTTCATTTATTACTAAACAAATTTGCTTCAAATGATATACGCTATATTTAAAATAAGTGCATTTTAAAAGAAGTAAACGAAACAAAACGAAATGTAATTCAAACAATTTGCAATTTTTATTATTTAAATTTAATGTTTAAATTAGTGCATATTAAGTGCAATTTGTTCAAGTGATAAAGTAAGTTATCATTCGCATTGTTTCAATTTAATTTTGAGTTAAATGGATAATTGATGCTTTTGTTCCCAGAGTTAATGAGAGCTATACTTCAAATTATGAGTACTACTCATTTGATATGAATAATTTCTCCTCTTGAACTAATCTTAGAATAAAAGGAAAAATGACACAAATTGTTCATAAACTTTAGCCTAATGTGCAATGTAATTCCTGAAATTTTAATTTGTTCAGCGTGGTCTTTGACCTTTAACTCAATGTAAAATGTGGTCCCTGAACTTTTAATTTGTTCAATATGATACCTAAACTTTTGGTACATGTTCAATTTAGTCCCTGGACTACATAAAAATATTCAATATTGCCCCTAATCTTGAATTAATAGAAAGGCAACATTGAACATTTTCATATAGTTCAAGGACTACATTGAACATGTACCAAAATTCCAAAACTACATTCAATAAATTAAAAGTTTAGTGACCACATTACACATTGGACTAAAGTTCAGGGACCACATTGCATATTGGACCAAAGTTAAGGGAATAATTGTGTCATTATCTCCAGAATAAACGAATTAATTATATATTTAAAGATGTTTTATCATTATTTGCTTTTTTTTCAAATATAAAATCAATGACATAAGTTGAAAGAAGATATATATTTGTGAAGGGTAATCAAAATGTATTTCAAGATATCCTTATTGGATGAATACATTTAAGAATAATATACTTGCTTTTTATCCATTCTTAAGTTTAAGTTTAAATATAATAAATGACATACGCTTGAAGATGACAAATTACAAAACTAATGTTAATTGGACCTATAATAAGGCCTTTTGGACCTTTTCTTTTGATTTAGCAGCCAGATGATGTTTCGGGTCGACTTTCATGTTTGCCTCCTTGAGCAATCTTAAGGGCACGGTCCATATAATACCCTGATGCAGTCTGAATTTGACTTTTGGAACGAGATCCGTTATTATAAAAAAAGGGTTATTATATTTTCCATAAACGATATGGCCGAAACACACCGTTTATTAATTGAAAGGTCGAAAATGCCCTCAATAGAAATAGCCAACTAAGTTGGCCCAAAAAGTTAGTAAATTGGGATCTATCCTTTAAAACCATCATCTTCCTAAAGCCAAAAAAAAAAAACCAAGAAGTACATACACAACACAACTCCATATTCTATCTCCGTTTATTTCATGAAAAATAGATATTTGGAAAACATCTCACTAAATATAAATATTTGTATCGCTTACAAAAATGATTGAACAAAAATATTTTTCATCATCCATAAAAATATTTAGGCATAGATGGTTATCGATGATAAAAACTTTATTTATTGACTATTTATTTTAAGCGATGCAAGCGATCATTTTTAGAACGATGTTTTTCAAATCATCCATTTTTCGCAAAACAAACAAAACCCTAATAAAGTGTGAATCTATTAGTTGGCTTAATTTTTTTTCCTTCTTTGTAATTTGCACTTATCTTCACTGCACGTTTCGATTATTTGCAGATCGAAAGTATTTCTGATTTGCTTATTTGACTGAAGAGAATCTTCCCAAATGAATTCCAGATGTCCGCGAGCCTTCAAAAGTTTTCCGTCTACATTTCGTATCTAAAGTCAGGATGTTTGGTTAAGAAGACATAGAGCTAAATCATAGAAGCTTTTTCCAAAGCGAGACCAAAAGCGACAACAGCATGAAAGCTACGAACAACGAGCATTTCATGACAGGCACGTAACTTTTTTCAAGTTTCATCTATCACTCTCTCAAGGTCTCCAGGTGTACAATGTAATCGAAGAAGACATTGGCAAATGGAAGAGGCCTTGAGCAAAGAGAGCAAAGATGATTTCGTTTTGGGTTCATGTTTACAAAGATGATTTTGTTTTGAGTTCTTGCTGAGAGAGAGAGAGAAGTGTATTAGCTTGGTTGTTTATGGAACTGTTTATGACGTGGAAATAGGGTGGGCCATTACCAAAATACTATGCGGGATATTGTTAAAATACATCACTTGCGACGACTTTTAAAAAATTCAGCCCATTAATATCCCGGATAGATGATCGTGGACCCGGTGACTTGCCGTGCTTGTCCAAGACGAGTCAAGCTCGGTCGGGCCAAAGGGGGAAAATAGGCAAACTCGGCGAGCGATTCCTTAATCGAGCTCTGGCCCGCCCGCCTTGGCCGACCTAGACCCAATCAATTTGTAATCATGGACGAGATTGAACAGAGATTTTTTAGCTGGGTACAGGACCCGGCAAACTCTGAAATGGCCAAAACATTACTCAAATTAAGGGTTAGCGGTTCCTGGTTCCCAATTTCTAGGACCGAGGATTGTAGAACCCGCACATAGAATGCAGATTAAGATGGAGGAGGAGGAGGAGGAACACATGCACAAATATCTTTCGCAAACATTGAAGGAAAAATGCAGAGAAATGCCAGGGTCACATGAAAACAGCTTCCGAAAAATCTTTGCGAATCGATACTCTCTCTCTCTCGAAGAGTTTGGAGCTTTTCATTTTGTGAAGTGAATGTTTTTCTGGGTTTTGTTCTGCTTGGGAGTTGCTTGCTTGGAGGAGTGAATCGGGAGCTACTGGGAGGACGAAGAAGTCGAAGTTCGTCGGTGGCCGGTTGGACGATCTTCGTTTGGGATATTGGAAGCAGATACAGAGAGGAGATGAGTTTATGACTAGATTGTGTTCGGTCAAAATGCTACGAGCAGATATAGGAAGGAAACTGGAAGTGGGGGCAAGGGAATTGGGAAAGGAATTAGATTAGGATTTATTATCTTCAGATTTAAAATATATATAATTATATATATAGTTGGTTCAGTTGGGACCAACCAATCACCGGTTCTAAAAATAGGAATCTGGGACCGAACTAGGACCACCTCCAGAACCGCCCAGAACGGGCCGGTTCAGTCCAGTCCAAGTGTTTCCTGGTTCAATCGGTCGATATGCTCACCCCTAACTCAAATCTAGTAAACGTACAAAAGGGGGAAAAGTGGGACGCGGCATGCCTTGAGGAACCATGCTCCGAACACTGCCATGAATTGAAAAACGAAGAAATGCTAGAACGTCCGGACGTCCTCGCTTACCTCCTATACAAAATGAACCCATCTCCAAGGTCCTACTCTCCTATCTTCTGAAGTGACCTTTATTTATTACCGGTCCGTTCAGCATTTTATCCTCCTAGTCAAATAAACTTTGGACCTATGATAAGGCCTTTTGGACCTTCTCTTTTGATTAAGCAGTTAAGTGATGCTTTGGGTCGACTTTCACGCACTAGGGGTGAGCATGATGGACCACCCAAATCGGGACCGGACTGGCCGGTTTGGTCCGGTTCTCGGGAGTATCAATTCGGTTCTCAATTCCTAAAAGTGAAACCGATTTCCGGGCGATCTAGTTCCCGGTTCTATGGTGAGAACCAAACCGGACCGGACAGATAATTTTCTTTTTTCTTAGAAAATATATTTATTTGTTTACTTTTTTAAAATTTATTGGTATGTCATTGGTACATCATGTGTGATGAAGGTCCCGTGTATATCTCTGCTTCCTTACATTGGATATTTGGACATTATGGAATCACAACAGTACATTACATTGTTGGTTATTTTGTTTGGTCAATGTTGTTTGCTGAAAACTTGATCTTTGACTTACCTAATTCAGTAGAAGCACCCTAAAAACTTCTATATTTGATCAGTAGTACTAGAGAGAACACGAAGGTAGGTCTGGTTTTTTCATTTAGTAATTGTTTTGTGATTGTTAAGTATTTTGTTAAGAATTTTTGGACACTATAGCCATTGTTGGTTGAAAAAAGTTGGTTTCATTGGAACCGGACCGGACCATGGTCGGTCCGGTCCTCGGTCCTAAAAACTAAGAACCAATTTTCCCGATCCAGTTCTCGGCTCTTGGGTGGGACCGGTCCGGACCAGGAACAGCTCACCCCTATATCACACCTCGATTAATCTACCTCCTCGAGTGATCTTAAGGGCACGATCCTTATAATACTTTGATGCATTCTAAATTTTCCTTTTGGAATGTTCTTAAGACACTGGTTAACGAGATCTGTTATTATAAAAAGGGTAATTATATTTTCCATAACAGATACGGCTGAAACACAACATTTATTAATTGAAAGGTCGAAAATGCCCTCAATATAAATAGCCAACTAAGTTGGCCCAAAAAGTAAGTAAATTGGGATCTACCCTTTAAAACCATCTTCTTCCTTAAGCCAAAAAAAAACCAAGAAGTACATACACAACACAACTCTATATTCTTCATAGGCTCCGTTCATTTCATAAAAAATAAATATTTGGAAAACATCTCACTAAATATAATTATTTGTATCGCTTACAAAAATGATTGAAAGGGCAAAAATATTTTTTATCATCCATGAAAATATTTAGACATAAATTGTTATCGATAATGAAAACTTTTTTCATTGACTGTTTATTTTAAGCGATGCGAGTGATCATTTTTAGAATAATATTTTTCAAATCATCCATTTTCCGCAAAACAAATGAAACCCTAATGAAGTGTGAATCTATTAGCTGGCTTAGTCTTTTTTTCCTTCTTTGTAATTTGCACTTATCTTCACTGCACGTTTCCATTATTTGCAGATCGAAAGTATTTCTGATTTGCTTATTTGACTGAAGAGAATCTTCCCAAATGAATTTTAGATATCCGCGAGCCTTCAAAAGTTTTCCGTCTACATTTCGTATCTAAAGTCAGGATGTCTGATTAAGATGACATAGAGCTAAATCATAGAAGCTTTTTCCAAAGCGAGACCAAAAGCGACAACGGCATGAAAACTACGAACAACGAGCATTTCATGACAGGCACGCAACTTTTTTCAAGTTTCATCTATCACTCTCTCTAGGTCTCTAGGTGTACAATGTTATCGAAGGAGACACTGGCAAATGGAAGACGCCTTGAGCAAAGAGAGCAAAGATGATTTCGTTTTGGGTTCATGTTTACAAAGATGATTTTGTTTTGAGTTCTTGTTGAGAGAGAGAGAGAAGTGTATTAGCTTGGTTGTTTATGGAACTGTTTATGATGTGGAAATAGGGTGGACCATTACCAAAATACCATGCGAGATATTGTTAAAATACATCACTTGTGACGACTATTAAAAAATTCGGCACAATTAATATCCCCGATAGATGATCATGAACCGGGCGAAAATAGGTGAAACTCAGCGAACGATTCCTTGATCGAGCTGCAGCCTGCCCGCCTCGGCTGACCTAGACCCAACCAATTTGTAATCATGGACGCAATTGAACAAAGATTCTTGAGCTGGGCACCGGACCTGGCAACTCCAAAATGGCCAAAGCATTGCTCAAATCTAGTAAAAAGTACTATGGGGGCAGTGGGACGCGGCGTGCGTTGAAGAAGAACCCTGCTCCGACGCTGCCATGAATTGAAAATAATTCAAGAAGTGTTGGAACGTCGAGACGTCCTCGCTTACGTAACGAGCGGCGCGATCAGTACAAACATGAGGCAATCATAGAGAGAGAGAGAGAGAGGAGGAGAGAAGATCGCCTTTTGCTTCCTGCCGCTACTCTCTCTGTCTGTCCACTTGCGCTTGGCCGCTACCGCTAGCAGCCGCCTCTCTGTACCTTCCTCTCTCTCTTTTTATATTCGTTTGATTGATGGGTTGATCTTGACCAACCTCTTCCCGAACACAGAAAGACAGAGAGAGAGAGATGGGGTGGAGAGGGATACTGGGTTGCGATTACGGGATCGTACAGGCGCCGCTGGGGCCGGACATCTCAGGGCCGGAGCTCGCCGCCGCCGTCTCTAACGCCGGTGGTCTTGGCCTCCTCAGGGCTCCTGACTGGGTAACGCTCCTATGCAATCTATGTTTTCTAGGAACATGCTTTTGAGCTTTGATCCGAGCGTCGGGGATTCGTCTAGTCTTTATATGTTGTTGGGTTGTGTCCTAAAGCAGAAGCGAGAGAGATTCTTCACTTGGGTGTTTCGATCTTGACCCAGAACCTGTCTTAGGGAGTTAAAAGGAAATCAGATGATCCATTGCCAAAGCAAATGCGTTCCCAAATTCCACATCATTGGCCCTTTTGGTCACCACTGACCTGGAAACGTTAAGTTGTGCGTTTCGCTGAATGGGGACGGATTGATGGCCTATCTACAACACTAGTTCTTGAGGAGTAATGCTGCTAGTGGCAGGACTAATTTACGATACTAGGTTATAAAGCGACGTGACGAATATTAAATGAAAATTTGGACGAGTGATCCGCATTCATGCTTGAGCCTAGCTTCTTCCTTATTTTTTTTTGCCGTGTTTTTGGATGGTAAGTTTGCTCTTTTCTCTCGAAATCGGCGTGTACTCAGGAGGCACCGGATCATGTGAGGGAGCTGATTAGGAAGACGCGGTCCTTGACCAATAAGCCATTTGGGATTGGTGTTGTTCTGGCATTTCCCCATGAAGAAAACCTGAAGGTGATACTTGATGAAAAGGTAGATGTGCTCCAGCTTTACTGGGGCGAGTGTACAAAGGAGCTGGTCGAACAAGCTCATCGAGTCGGAGTCAAAGTTGTGCCTCAAGTAAGTGATTGATCTTAGCAACCTTCTCTCTTTAAAAAAGAGTCTTTATATAATCTATTTGATTTGATTCCTCACATCTTCTTCTTGTACAACCTTAAGGTTGGTAGCTTTGAAGAGGCCAAAAGGGCTATCAATGTTGGTGTAGATGCGATCATCGTCCAAGGGCGTGAAGCTGGAGGACATATTATTGGTCAGGTACAGGGTTTTGTTTTGGCTGTTCAATCGTAATTTAGCTGATCTACCCAATTGGTTGCATAAGATATGTTGCCATCAGCAGGTATGAGTGGTTGCACTACAACTGTTAAGTCTGTTACCATAATTCATATTTTTGTAGCGACTAAACATGTACATTCTCTCTTGTACTGTCTGCATTTCAGATAGGAATTTGCTTCTTCATATTAAAGGAACCTTGGCAATTAGCGTTATTTTGTGATTAAGTTTACTGTGCTCTTCTGCTTTTGTAAGTGGCCCTAATTACATCGTGGAAGTAAGTTAATATCCTCAAAACAAGCGCTAGTTTCAAAACTTGATGTGGAAACTCACTCAAAGTCTCTGTCAACATCCTGGACTTGGTGCTCGTTTCTTATCAGAGAACTTCTGGATGTGACTGTATAAGTATCTTCCTCTACGATATTACATCATGTTATGGTGTTTGATATTCAATTAATAGGAGAGTTGGAGTATTGATATAAATTGGTGTTACGTTGAAGCAATCTGAAGATAAACTTATTCTGTAATTTCTTGTTGATTTGTATCGTCAATCGTATTCCTCACCGTGTTGTGGATGATTGCCCTATTCAAATCTGTCAGGATGCTTTGATTACCTTGGTGCCCAGGGTGGTGGATATAGTTGGAGACAAAAATATACCAGTGATTGCTGCCGGGGGCATTGTGGATGGACGTGGCTACATTGCGGCTTTAGCTCTTGGAGCAAAAGGTGTCTGCATTGGCACTCGGTATGTAATATTGCTATAGCAGTGACTGAATTGTGAGATCCTTATGAATTGTCAATGCAAATTAATGTTCCTTAGCTCTGAGTATTGCTCTCAAGCATCATCGGTAAAGTTTATTTTTCGTGAAGAGTCATATGCACACCAAGGAATTGTGAAGCAAAAGAAAAGGAATCCACAGATTAATTGTAGAATTAGAATCAGAATATCCTTTAGAATATAATCTTTGACATCTGGGAAATACTACCTGGAGTCGCGTGAGCAAAATATAGAGCTAGATAATGATCTGAATGAGGTCAACCAATTTTTGTTATGTTACATGTCGTGGATTGATGGAAACCAGGACCGGAGTTGACTTGATCACCCTGCAATGTTTATCCATTTGCAGATTTCTTGCTACAGAAGAAAGTAATGCGCACCCTCTATACAAGAGGAAGTTGGTTGAGTATGACCAAACAGAGTACACAGACATTTTTGGGAGGGCGCGGTGGCCGGGGGCACCGCAACGTGTCCTGAAAACACCATTCTTCAATGACTGGAGATCTCTTCCTCCCAATGAGAGCGAGGTGAACCAGCCCATAATCGGTCGATCGACAATACATGGAGTGGTGAGATTCGATATCTAATAGCAAGATTGCATTCTCAATCAAGATCACTGTCTCATGCTGGAAACGAGAAAATATCGCTGTTACTGTAACTTCTTTGAGCATTGTAAGTTATAGCTTAATAGAATATCCACTTATTTTTTTCGAACAGGAGAAGCAAATACGTCGCTTTACAGGGTCGGTCCCAAACTCGACGACCACCGGTGACATAGAAAGCATGGCAATGTATGCGGGGCAAGGCGTAGGGCTTATCAAGGAGATTCTGCCTGCCAGGGAAGTGGTGAGGAGATTAGTTGAAGGTGCTCAGCTACTTCTTCAGCAACGATTTGGTTCAATTTAACATAAATGTTTTGAGCCAAAACTCTGGAGTGCAAGGTGTAATTCCTTTCAAGTGATTGTAGAGAAATAAACCCTCGAGTGAAGCAGAAATTCTGTAATCGCAATCAGTTCCGCCCAATAAAATAGTTCTTGTGATTTCAATGGCAATCCACCCCCTTCTGTTGCATGCAATGTTGACTTTAGGATGGATGAAGAATTAGGGAAATAATTGATAGACTAAATCGAGTGAGTTTGTATAGCATACATCAGAGAACTTGATAACAAGGCAGCCACAAAGTTCTTCTCAGGACATTATCCTGCTTTCTCAGTTACCTTAAGCTTTGGCAATCTTTATAGTTTTGGAAGAGACACTTTTGAAGAAGTGCGACTTTTTGAGTCCGTGATCTCACTAGCAAATTCATCAGCCTTTCCAGAGGAGTACAGCATACGGACTGCAGGCATCTTTATCTTCTCTATCATCTTTCTACTTTGATCAGTAGTAGATTGAAAGCAGCTAATCAAGCTTAGAATTTACGTTTCATTCAACCAATTTTCACCAATCTTCCGGTGAAACAACTCACTGAGTACTCCATCTTCAGAGCATTGTCTCCATCATCTCTACACCTCAAGAGGAACTACTTCCACTCTGTCCTCAATTTCAGACTGATGAGCCGTACAGAACTGAAGTACCTCCCGTGTACAAGAAATATCATTCCTAAGATCACCCTCCATTTACCAAGAAAGACGAAACAAATAGAAGCATTAAAGGCAGCTTTAACAAAAAATCACTTGAAAACCTCTCTTTTTGTGCCTTCGCAGCCCTAATCAGTTTCTTTTCTTACTCCTTCCTTTCTTTCGTATTTGCCTAGTGATCTCACGCATCTGAAGCATTTGAGTCAAGCCGATTTCATTACCGAGCCAATTTCATTACACAGCAGCGAGAGAACAAACGGTCTTTGCATTCAACATTATTACGACACAAAATCACTTGCAAATTCCCATTACACCTGCCTATCTTTTCTTGGTCTACATCAACACTGTCAGTTGAGATTTTGGTCCCCCTTTTCTCATTTATGTATGAGAAAGTACAGCCGTAACGTGTGCATGAGGGCTAGCCCTCCTTGATGAGGAAAATAACATAAGACAAACAGGAAAGAGAATGTTGTCCTTTCAATGTTAAAACAACGTCAGTAGCTTTCCGCTTAAGTTGCATTGTGCGACATCGACTTACCATGCCATTGTGTCTGTCCGTTTTCAGTTAAGCAAACAATTCAGGTGAATAGCTGCAATGACAAAAATTGAATAGCAACAGCATCTTGTGCTTAGATTCTTTAGTTGTACAAAATGCATCAGCTTAGGTAATAAAAGAAAGTGCGAACAATGCAACAACCATTTCACTTTCATCCTTGCGTTTCTCAATGATATATGACTACAAATTGTGTTCTCAAAACACCCTGTTGAGAATTTCAAACTTCTAAATCGTCGTTGAGGATTTTAATATAGTTTTACACCCTGCTGACACTAGCTTGACAGGTCATGATAAGACGCAATCATATTGCTCAAAATGGGGAAATTCCCAAGGAACACCAGTGCGGAGGCAGCGTCAATCAAGTATATAGCATGTAAACGAGGACACCCCACTGCCATCTTTCAAGAAGCCAGTACAAGCAGGAGCTTCCAAGGCTGATGCTTCCCAAGCACTGCCATCTTATCTCCAGCTATAACCGGAACCTCAATCCTACACCCAGGAAGAAAGTGGAAATTGTGGTTTTAATTTTTGCTGCTCAGAAGTGCAAATTCCCGAGGAAATGTGATAAATTGTAATGGGGCTCAGGATTTCATACAGGAGTTAAATGAGAACCTAAGAGAATTCAAAAAGATAACAGAGACTCGGGGAGTTCCACAGGGTAAACTTGCCTAAGATATCACATTTCACCAAGACGTAAGACCCACTAATTACATAAATCAGCTTTTAACCAACCAAAGAAAGGAAAACTGATCAGTGCAACAATAGATCATGAGATAATCTGAACCTAGTCCTATAGCTAATAAAAAAAAAAATCAAAATCTGCATAACAAAAGTACTGTAATTAAAAGCAATACTACTCAACTTATCTGAGATGGGTGCAGGAGCTGCGCAGGGCTTGAATCTCACATGAGAAAACCAAGTGCTGAGGAGATCACAGACAGTAAAATCTTTGAAGAGGGTTGCATATACAAGATACAACCAACATGGTTTCTCAGAACACAATTGGTTCAATCTAGAGAGAGCAATAATTGTCTAAAGTAGCAATCAAGTTTATACTATCAAGTCGTAGACACTAAATCCATTACCATCTCAAAAATTTCTCACGTAGGTCTGGATAATTCATGCTACTGTTGCCGTATTCCAACACAGGATGAAAAGACGACAATATATAGGATGGTAGAAGAGGTTGCGAAACTTGACTCCATTCATGAACCGCAACTAAGGGATTTGCCTGCTGACAAGAAATAACAGTGTGTGGCTTAGTGGCAAAGGCTCCTGGGACTTAGAATCTATCAAATGAGCTGTGTATTTGCCGCAATTCAAAGGCAATTGCATCAACTGACAAGAAATTGGAGCAATTATACTGGTATTTGTGGGTTCGGTAAAGCCCCGACCCCACAAAGTATCTCTAAACTTTATAACCAGGTAAGTGGCCTGCCAAAAACCGAGCGAGAGGCTCAAACATGGAATTTTTGGCACCTGGAAAAGAAGTCAACCATATCGAATGTTGACACGTGGAAAAGTTCAAAGGTGACACAAAAGAAATGACACCACCCTCTTAAAGGGGATTTTAGCAGAAAGTAAGAAAATGGGCAACAGTCAACCATGCGGCAAATCTCAGAAAGACAGAAAAGGCTCTCTTTTATAATGAGATTTCACATCTGAAAGAAATTATAGTTAAACTAAGACATACTTTTCTGGCGAATCATACTACAAAGGAGATTCAGTTAAACAGCTAGAGAGCACTTATGTCAATGCATAACCTCATCCTGCAAGTGGCAGAAGCAAGAAGCCTCCAACTTGTCCTCCACCGCTTGATTGTTTCTGGGAAGCATTCCTCAATGGAGCATTAATTGCAATCACCGTAGAAACTTTTGAATGGATTACAAACAAATATTTCTTATGCACAAGCTAATGTAACTTCACCACTGACATTGTATTTATCAATCAACTATACTAAAAATTAAATCCCATTTCACAGCTCATTCTATGTACATTCATAAAACACAAAGAATGATCAACCTTTTAATGGAAATTAAAGGTGAAATACTATGTGGTCTAAATGTCCAATCATCGGCACTCCATATTTCTGAAGATTGAATTGTAACATAACCAGACCAAAATCAGAACGCATGCTCACCAAAATTCCTTCTGATAATAGGATGTAGAGTTGCAAGAAAAGTCAAAAGATGCACACATACACATGCATTCCAGATTCCTTAAGCTTGAATCATGACATACCAGACCAAAATCACAACATAGACTCTCACCAAAATGCCTCCTAAAACAGAATGTCAAAAAGGGAAATCGGAAAAGACAGCTCAAATGGAAGAATCTGTAACAATTTTTATCTACCATGAAAGATATGCACGAATAACCATTCAACCTCACTTAAGGATGGTCAGTTAGTTTGGAGGAAAAAAATATACGTGTCATCAGACCAACAAATTATTCAAAGCAAATGCTGATGCAGAAAGAAACGGGACAACGCATTGGAAGCTGTAAAATTGAAAGAAAGAGGAATCCAAAATTGCCAAATCAATTGCCATCTCTGAAGGGAAAGAAGTGAGGTTACGTCCTACCCAACAAAACAAAAAGGAAAAACGAAATGGAACAAGAACTGTACTCACAGGTGCAAAAAGCAAAGGGTTGCAAAAAAAACTGCACATGCAGGATGCTGGGAAGAAACTTGCCTGCTCTCTGGGACAAAATTTGCTCAACTTAACACATCTTTTAATTTTTTCCACATTTTCTCACCAAATCCAATGCTAAGTCCAATGATACATATACAATATTATGTAGAAAGAAAGCTACCAACAGATCAAACTGCAATGATTAATTCAAAAGGTAGGATGTAAAAGAATAAAACAAATAGAAAATACCAAATTCACAAATGTACATTCAAATTCTATTCCATCCATTTGAATTCTATATTCTAGATGCAGGCCCCAACAGTAGATTTCCTGCATTACAGTGCATGAATTAATAAAGGGTCTTAGACATTGAACCGGTAATATACTTCAGAAGTAGCAAGCTTTGCTAATAAATTAAACTCTTTGTCCCCACAATTCTACGATCGATGTTAAGAAAGAAAGATTAGAATGGATACGTAATAACAATGAACAAATTCTTAGATCCTGGAATGTTAGTTCAGAACTATAGTCACCTTACATGGTCTGAAATGCCATACTGCTGTAGCACCACGGCTGCAGCATTTCCTAGTTGCTATTAGCAAGCTTCCCCACATAGTTTCCATGCACTGCATTTTTAAAGAAATGTTGCGAAACACAAATGTTCCAACATATCATAATAAAACTACACTAAAGTCACAACTACACCCAACAAACTCTTACTCTGTGTTTGGGAGTGCTTTGGAAGCTTTGCTTTTGAAAAGCTATAAGAACTCAAGTAAAGCATTTGGCAGGCCTTTAAAATAAGTAGAAAGTGAAACTGACTCCTTCACAAGCTTGCTCCTGAAGATGCAGCTCACAGGTGCCTTTTAAAACTCCTGTTCCAAACAGACCATGGTAGCTCTTTCTAAATGTCAATATAGATATATTTAGATAACTTTCAGGCCTGTATGGTGACACATATTGGATAAGCTTCAACAACTCAAGCTACTTATGATGGTCATTGACTGGGATTTAAACTATAATAGCTACAAAACTCGAATTGCTAGGCATTTTCCATCATGTGAGAGAAGTTGAGATTTATCTTTATATCTAGAGAAGAGATCCAAGATAGATACACACACACACACACACACAAAGGAAAAGAGAATTGATTCCCAAATATTACCAATTCGAAGTTATTTTAGTCGCAAATCTATCATAATAGGAACAACAAGGGAGAATCATGGGAGGCCAAAATAATATAATACATCAAGAATGACCAAAGTCCATCCTTATTTATCCAATGATGCTACCACTGTGCTGGTTGTGGTGACTTATCAAATATGGCTGTGCTGTATGTACTGCACCAACCAAGTGCGTTATAATGCTATGGGGAACCTACAAGTAATTGGCATATTTCGACAAGCATTGATATGGAACCAGAAGCCCCACAGAAGCATCCAAACATACTTTCTTACTTCGACTACCAAAAGTTTGATAGACATGAATCACACAACATAGCCGCGAACCATGCAAATTGTCAAAGCAGAAATTTGGATATATTAGCCTGTCTCCAAGACCTCAGACACACACAATTAGGGCGAATAAACAGTCAACTTCTCCACAGACCATATTAACCTAGTTACAAAGAAACTACAATGAATAAGTCAATATTCCGATAAACTACATAGTGGCTATGAGATATTTCTGGCTACTCAACGATACTGCCGCTGTAAGCTTACTGATATCATCAGATGTCATTATAACACGAGTAACATGTACCACTATAACTACCATGTTGATCATTCCATAAGGAGATGCCAAAAGCAAAAGGCTCAGACCTCTAACTACTTCATTCAAGCTCACCGACACTTCAATTATCTCCTAAAACACTTGATTGGTTCGATGACAAAATGAAACTGTGTTACATTGTCACGTTAATGTCCGTGAATTTCAGATGAGATAACAAGATCATGAATTTCACAGAAAAGCTAGAAGACTAACTTTGATTTTCTCTGCATGATATTTACAACCTCACTGACCTACAATGCTCCAACCAGCAGGTATTCAATGAATTTATCATCTAACGTCTCTTTGCCAGTGAACTGTAATGCATCTTCAGCAGATCCTCAAGAGATACCAAAGACCATGCTTCCTCGTTTTGGGCAAATACCTTCTGATTAATAGAGTCCACAATGATGCTCACATTACCAAAACCATATATCTGAAGGCCATTGTGCATCCGACCGGGCTTAGGTTTGAATAGCAACTCATGCTGCTGTGCATAGGCCTCGATGACTTCTTTTAGCTTCATCTCAGGCATGCCCCCAGCAGCATCCATCTGAGAGGTGCCACCAGCACCAACAGCAGCTTGTTGTCGAGCATAAGCTGCTGCTTTCTGCTGAGCCTCAAATTGCCTCTGCTCAAGGACCCTATGATAACTCAAGTTTTCTCTAACACCAGGTTGGACAACCTCCATGCCTTCAGCTGCATTGTCCATCATGTCTAGACCAATTCTAAGCTGATATCTGATACTCTCGTTTGCTAGCAGCTCTTGTGGAAAAAGATCCCGCCAACCTCGATACCAGTTCATAACTTCATTGAAGTCTGGGTTAGAACATAACCAGTGATACAACACCTGTAGCCACTTAACGAAAAAGAACTTCTCCATCAAGTCCACCATGAGATGGATCGGGATAGCAGAAGCCCAAGACATGACCCAATAGAACTGATCCAGCTTCTGATCAGCCGGATTTATCTGGAACTCCTGGAGGACAAGCTGCAACTTTGGAACGATAAATCGGCGCATAAAATCTTCCCAACTGGCCGAATCAAACACAGTCTTCCAAGGTGACAAAATGGTGTATGCAGAGCCATCACTTGGATGCCAGGCATGAAGTACGTTACTCAGTTTTGACCGTATGATCTGATAGTGGCCCTCCAACTTTTGCCCCAACAAGGGTAACCAGGGATGCACCCAGACATGGATAGGAACAGTTTCACGACGGGGGTCCCACGAGTCCACAGCGCTCGACAATTTTGGCATCACTACCATGTTCAGTATGGACTGCAGAACAGACGAAGGCAACAATTTTTCCCATGTCTCAAGGAAACGAAGCATTGGTTCTGGATCCCTTGCCTCCCAAGTGTTAACGCCAGATATTCTCACAGCAGGCAAGACAACTTCCGAAACCAACTGGGTATAAGGGGATCCCAAATCCCATATATCAAGACATTCCTGTCCTTGCAACAGAGATTTCCACCGTGAAACAACTTCCAACCCATGTGAGGGATTCCGAAGAGGATCCCATCCCTGAAATACTCTGATAAACAGAGGGAGTGCAAATGAGCAAGCAATGCAGGATAAGTTACAAAGTTTATAATCATCAGGAAACCTTCTTTGCATGTCACCAAAAGACTTGGCTAGCAAGTCTAATGTCAATGTCCCCATTGACTTTTCCTCCTCAATCCGGCCTAGCGTATTCATTATTTCCTTCATATTATTCAGTTGTTTCTTCTGGAGTTCTGCCTCGGCTTGCAACTTCTCTTTTTCCTCTTGCAAGCTCAGAGCTGTCTCCTTCTCATTCCTCAGATCCCTATCGATCTTCTGAATATCCAACTCAGCCAGGTCCACAATCAACCTTATATTGTGCTGAAGCTCGGGCATTGGAACATCATTCTCCCTCGCCTTCTCTTCCGCATTCAGATTCTCCAAGTTTGCTAATACCCTAACCTGAGGTCCACGCATGTCAAGTACCTTTTGCACAACTTCAACACCCTGTTCCTGCTTCTTTGCCAACAGCTCTTCTGCTGTAACATATTTCACTTTGTTTTTCAGTGTCGCCTTCTTCGCTTGCTTAGACCAAAGCCTCTCCTTATCGGGCACATCAGGTAATGTCTTCTTTTCCTCTGGCTCCAGCGAGGCAACAGGTGCCTTTGCAGGAGTTTCTTTGTAGTCGTTGAAACCCATACCCATATTCTTAGGACGCAACTTTGCTTCAATGGGTGTCACAATCCCCTGCCGGTTCTTCCCAAGACCGCCCCCTTTGTAACCCATTTTCTCGAGCAACTTCATTCCAATTCCCTTGGTGTACTTCTCAAAGCCGCCCACATTCCCCGAATCATAAGAATCACTCTTAGCACCCCCTCCTTGATGCGTTTTCTTCTCCAATTTGGATTGCTCTCTCCTCCTCTCCGCTCCTTCCTTGATCTTCCGCCCAAATGCGGTCGGCAAGAAACTCTCCTCCCCCTCGCTGTTCTCATCGAAACCATCCTCTCGCTTCTTAAACCCCAAACCCACACCAGCGCCAACCCCCAAGCCCGGCCTATCCTCATCCATGGCAGCAGACTCGTCATCCTCATTCTCCCTCTTCGAATTCTCATCAATCTCTCTGTTCGGCATGACCGTGCCGGTGGACACGAAATTCACGGGTTTCGACAGATCGGCCTTACCTAGGAGGTCCTTGTTCTTCCTCCGCTTCCTCTTGGAGGACTCGTCGTAGTCCGAATCGGAGTCCCCCGACGCGAAGACGCCGTAGAGCACGTCGTCCTTGGTCTGCGCCCGCTTCTCCCTCCGCCGCCGGTAGTAGAACTCCCCGTCGATCCACTGCCCGTCGTCGTAATCGTTGTCCATCCCGAACCTCTCCATCTCCTGGTCCTCCTCCATCTTCCACAATCCCGGTTAAACCGAACCGAAGCAAGGAGCCTTAGGGTTCGGGGGGCTCCGGAGGCGGGGAGAGGGAGAGTGGGGGCGGCGCTGATTGCCGGATGCGGCGGCGGAGATGGGCGGTGCGGATCGGCTCGAGGGTGGAGGGAGAGATCAAGAAGAAGCAAAAGTGACCGATGCAAGAAGAACCACTGAGAAATGGAAAACCTAACGGATCTTCTCCTCCTTCTTCTTCAGTTTTTAATTTCTCTGATGCCAACAACAATTTTTGATTTTTTGATAATTCCCTAATTTATTTTAAAGAGGAAATTCATTTATCATGATTTTTTTTTTAAATTTAGGTCGATGAGATGTGGATAATCGGGAATGAAATTGGGTTCACTTATAGACCTTGGGAGATTGAAAAGATATTTCTTAAAAATTTAAGTCGCGAGAAATAAAAGAGGAAGTGACACAACGCAAGTTTGGATATTATGAAGGATGAGGGAGTGACACAACGCAAGCCTAATAATCTTCCCATTTAAGCTCAAAACTTGAAATTATCAAGATTTTTTTTTTTGTGCACTTCGAGTTAATTTATGAAAAAGCTGAAAGTATCATCATGTAGAGGTTCCAAAATGAAGGGTACGTCGCAACAAAAATTGCAGCAAAAACCCCGCTGTCAGCAAATGTACCAAATATATGTAGCTTTCGAATTGATATTTGACGTGTTCCAAGTCTATATAATAAGCAAGGCAAGAATGCCATGAAGTTTAGTGAGGTTAGAACTAACAGCTAAACAACCAAACCAGAGAAAGCAAGAAGAGATCTAGGGTGGAATCATGGTCACGGCCAAGGTCGGGAGAAAGGGCCAAATCATGACCACCCTTCATATAACATCGGCACTTTCCTCAGACCACTGGCATCAAAGTGAGGGCTCGAAAATGGAATGCTACGGATGGTTGGGGCACGTGTGAGGAGCTTCCAGTGTCGCTTCGATGGAGTATGTTTAGGACCGAGAGCCATCTAAGGTGTACCGCGGTTGACCGAAGTCCAACGGATGATAAGGTACGTCCGTACGATCGGGGAGTCAAACCCTGCAATGGTAGTTGAAGGCCAAATAATTTGCCTTTTATGGTCACTCTAAGAAATCTCTAAACCTAGCAAATCTTTGAGTCCGCATCTCTAATTCTTATGCATATTTTCGCAATAAATCTCTTTTCCATTTACAAATGATAATACGATTATGTGACAAGTATATTATTAATATAGTAGTCATGTCGATGAAATGCGGACTCCACATGAATGCTTGCATGTCCAAATTATCTACGTCATCTTTCATTTCAATTAATGTCTTTCGAATTTTCTAATGGACATATCATATTAGATCCGATATGTCAGGTGAGTTTGAGCTTGAGACGGATGTGGTCCTTCAGGCCAGGTTCCTGTTTAGTTCCAAGACCAGTAGGGATAGGGATCAATTCGATTAACCGACTTCCCATTAATATGAATAGAAATAGCAGAGCCACTCCTTCCACGCCGGGGGACCTTCTTTATCCATATATCCTGCCATAATCATATTAGCTGAGGGCATGGCCGAGGGTAAGGTGGTTGACTCGAAATCCTTTGTCCATAGTTGAACAATGAGGGAATTTAGTAGACATTGGTGTAGAACTTTCTTTAATTGACTAACCATGACAAGATGTAGCATAGATTGGAAATTGCTTTGCCATTCATATCATGATTCAGTCAATTTGACACACAGAATTCTGAACGCTCTTCGCATGAGAAGAAAATAATAAAACTTCAATTTGCACAGCCTACATGCGAGAGGACTACTCGTAAAAGTTTTGAGAATTCGAAAAAAGACGATGAAAAGAATCTGAGGTAAGTTCCCTAGAGCTCATAAAGCCATGAGTTGTGCCTCGAAATTCAGAGCTAGTATATGGCTTAAGGGAAGTGTATTCGACATTACTACACTTTACAGTTCTAAAGGTCTTCTAGAGGTCAGGTTGAGCAACCGGAAACCCTAAAGAATTTCCAGAGACAGAAGTTAAAGAATCGACATTGGCAAATCAGCTTCCT
Organism: Syzygium aromaticum; assembly: GCA_024500025.1. NCBI lineage: Eukaryota > Viridiplantae > Streptophyta > Magnoliopsida > Myrtales > Myrtaceae > Syzygium > Syzygium aromaticum. The sequence continues at coordinate 6,658,196 of CM044891.1, read as the reverse complement.
CTGACTTATGGCTCCTGCTCACATAGTGATTATTAAGTCTAGGATCAAGGAAAGGTATCTTACACATTCAGGAGGACCATTGCATTCATTAGAACAAAACTCATGCTTTTATCCATTTTGCCGAATCAGAAGCAGAATTCACCCTAGCAATTCTGTAAGTTCTGTTCTCACCAAAAGTGAGCTAAAGCGATGCTTCCTTTGCTGTATTGTATTGCATATTATATTGTTCACCCAAGTTTTATCAATGATTCTGAAGATGGATACTCTGAACACAATATTGTCCCTTTTAATAAAGCTCAAAAACACACGTCTTCCACCTTCAAACAAGTTTCTCTCATGAATGCGGCCCAACAGGCAGATAACTTTCCATAATGTCCGTGGCTGATGAGCTTCAATGGCCATAATTTGTCTTGAAATGTGAGAGCCATGGTCTGCGGGCTTTTCTTAATGTGCGTCTTTGGGAAAGTACCGGGAACTCTCTGCTCAAGTAGACATTTCAAAATTTTGTCATCAGAAAGAAGATAACAATCAATGATTTCCGAGGAAGACAGTACAAGGATCCTGTTCAAAGCATGTGAAGGATGACAGAAACTATTGACGCGATGCACGATTAACCTAGAGCTAACTTAGTCTAGTGACTCTACGTGATTTAAATCCAAGAGTTTGTCATTGTCATGAGGATCTCACCGCATTGTTTTTCTTCAGATGTATTCACCTCACCACAATTTCGGAGAAAGGATACTCAGGTTTATATTAGCTGGCCCGTTCAAGAGCGCTGCACAAGCTTGGTTCTTTCAGCTTAGTTGCAGCAATCGCAAAAGAACACGAAGAAAGCTTTTGCTTTCTAGGCATATTCTATTATTGTATGTGAAACTCATATCTACTGACATAGCAACCCAAAATCAATAGATCCGAGTATTACTAATGGTCTAGATTCCTAAGGCCTATATGCACACCAATACAATTCTCAGCACAATCAAATCCGATGTGACTGGTTCGACTTGTTTCCATTGGCTTGACATTTATGAGATCCCACAACACATACATATGCACACACAGGAGGACTAAAGACAGAGAAACACTACGAGAATGAATTAGCTCTAACACAGTTTCTCTTAGCCTAACAAAGTGGAGAGTTCCTATAAGGAATTCAAATCAAACACAAGAACAACATAGTCAAGGGGAGTGGTTAATGTATTAAGATTCACACCTGGAAAATCTAATGATGAGCAATTCGAACTTCTGTCCCTCCCCAAACTCTGTGCTGATGAATGTGCATAGGAACCGCCATGAACTTCGTAAACCTGATCAAATTCCATTGCCATATAAAGCCAAGGACACTTGGCTGAATGCAATTTATCCCTAAAGACTTAAAGCTTGACCGAAACATCACGGCAATTGCCGGCATCTTCCACTTTTAGCAAGACAATTCCACAATCGCTGAGGCTCGGTTCCAACCATTTGATAGCCAAACCATCTCATCACATTTTTCCAATTTCACAGGCCAAATAATTGCACTAAACTCTCAGAAGCATCCTTTCGAGAGATTCTCACCATATTTTCTTGTGACCCCTCTCCTCACATATTTTCTCATGAACCTCTTTGGTATTACCTGTAGGAAAAATAAAACCCATAATCTTAATAAGCCTATGAGACTTGATTTCAAATTCAAAATGAAGAACAACATACAAGAATGCATAAACCAATATGGACATCTTGAAGCACATCCTTTTCCATTCATTCAGATTTGGAATGTGGCATTAATGAGTGTGCATCTGGATTCTTATCAACCTCATAAACCCAATCGGCATAGAAGTACACTTCCTTGATCCATCAAGACTATATAAAGGAGTTATTATTTGGAATACTGAATTCCTTTTGGACCAGCCAAAGTGACACTTCTAGAGTTCATCTCGATCAATGTAAATCAAGTCCTAACCAGCACAAGTGAATATGTAGACTCTGAACACAACATCATCCTTATCAATCAGTTTCCACATGCAGATGAATTTCTCTAGCAAAAGTGGGCCAACCGCCCCCACCCCCCCCCCCCCCCCCAAAAAAAAAAAAAGAAAAAGAAATCAAACCAAAACAACTGAATACCTGAGGGTAGCAATTTGCTTGATTTCTTGAATATGCTGCGTGATGAATTGAACATGAGCAGACTACTCATGTACATGGTTGAAAAACCAACATATGGTGAAAAACAGACCACAACATAAGCATACCCTAATGATAGAATCAAATCACACACAGCATGAGTTTAAGGCAGTAGTTGCTAGTTTCCTGAGTTTTAATAGACAGTAAACCATATAATGGAAGTCATCAATCCAAAGTCAAATGTCAAAATCTATGCTCCTAGAGTGCAATAGGGTACACATTCAGAAGAAGCCTTCCATGTCCTACATCACATCGATGACTGGAGCATGGATGGAATTGAGAATTTAAACTTAAGCTGTTTGATTCTTTCAAGCGCAGCTCAAATAGGTTTTATGAAACTATTCGTTCAATTTGACGAAGTAAAATCATCTTTTTTTCCCTGAATCTGATTAACATAACAAAATACAACAATATCTGCTATTTGGCAATAAAATTATGAGTCATTAGATCTACAATGAAATTTCAGAATCATAACAAGCCACCCCCTTATCTTTTAGGTCTTTCTCTTTAGTTATGGAGGCAGCAAGATTCTCTGCAATTTGCTTGTCCATATCAACATTGTCTCCTTGCGCAATTTACATACTTATTCTACTTCCACGACCTTGAAAAACATTGTCAAATGTCTCCATATAAGAGGACTTGGATTCTAATTCATAAGATGCCTCAGCAATTGCTTTTGCAACACATCTAACCACCAAAAAAGAAGACGATTGTTATCTTTTTGAACCTCAGACCACCAGATCATATCCCAATAACTGTCCTTTCATTCTTTTCCCTGCTTCAATTACTAAAAGCATAGCCCTAGTTGAAGAAGACGATAATCGAGGAAGGTTTACGAAAATCAGGAGAAACTCACGTGCGCAATAAGACGCAAAAATTAGGAGAAATGATGTGTGAAGAAGTGTGAACTTACGATTCATCGGATACAGATGCAGGAGAGAGAGAGAGAGAGCATGATCGTCTCTTATGAAGTGGAGAGGACTGTCCAGTCTCGGCGGTGCCATCTCCGGTGTCACAGTTTTGTCTTCTTTGCAGCCACGACAATGACGATGGTGACCAGAAACTGTGATGATCTTCAGAGAATGGTGGGAGTCCACACGGTTCAGTGATAGACTCTCTCTCTCTCTCTCTCTCTCTCTCTCTCTCTCTTCATTTGCACCGCCTGCCCTGCCCTACATCAGTGGTTAGGCAAGTTTAAAAAAAAAGAGGATGAAAAGTTTTAGGGGTTGAGCAATTTGAGAAGAGGTGAGCGTTAAAAGCAAAAATACACGAGAAAAAGACATTAATTGGATCTCTCACCAATTTCATGTGCATATTTGTTCATGCCAATAACTTTTGTATTGTCGTATTGAGATCACACCCCTTCCAGTCCCTTACCCACTAGTATCTAAACAGACTCACATGTCCAAGTTCTGGTGTGCCTGGCTCTTTCAGCTTACCTGCAGCAGTCGCAAAAGAACATGAAGAAAGCTTTTGCTTTCCAGGCATATTCTATTCTTGTATGTGAAACTCAAATCTACTGACATAGCAACCCTAAATCAATAGATCCAAGTATTACTAATGGTCTAGATTCCTGAGGCCTATACGCACACCAATACAATTCTCAGCACAATCAAATCCAATATGACCAGTAAGACTTGTTTCCATTGGCTTGACATTTACGAGATCCCACAACACATACATATGCACACATGGGAGGACTAGAGACAGAGAAACACAACGAGAATGAATTAGCTCTAACACAATTTCTCTTAGCCAGACAACATGGAGAGTTCCTGTAAGGAATTCAAATCAAGCACAAGAACAACACAGTCAAGGGGAGAATTAGTTAATGTATTAAGATTCACACCTGGAAAATCTAATGATGAGCAATTTGAACTTCTGTCCCTCCCCAAACTCTGTGCTGATGAATGTGCATAGGAACAGCCATGAACTTCGCAAACCTGATCAATTCCCTTGCCATACAAAGCCGAGGACACTTGGCTGAATGCAATTCATCCCTCAAAACTTAAAGCTCGACCGAAACATCACAGCAATCTCCAGCATCTTCCACTTTCAGCAAGACAATTCCACAATCACTGAGGCTCGGTTCGTCACATCGGCATTGATTGGCGGATATTCTATCTCAGACGTGCTTGTATCGAATATGATTACATGGAAAATGGAGTCCTCTTCAGATTTAAAGACCAAAAATTGGCCCTCACAGATAGAGTAATGCTCTGCACATTAATTCCAACCCTTTGATAGCCAAACCATCTCACCACATTTTTCCAATTCCACAGCCCAAATAATTGCACCATTCTCTCAGAAGCATCCTTTTGAGAGTTCTCACCATATTTTCTCACGAACCTCTTTGGTATTCCCTGTAGGAAAAATAAAACCCATAATCTTAATAAGCCTATGAGACTTGCTTTCAAATTCAAAAAGAACAACATATAAGAATGCATAAACCAAAGTGCACATCTTGAAGCACATCCTTTTCCGTTCATTCAGATTTGGAATGTGGCATTAATGAGTGTGCATCTGGATTATTATCAACCTCATAAACCCAATTGGCATAGAAGTACACTTCCTTGATTCATCAAGACTATATAAAGGAGTTATTATTTGGAATATTGAATTCCTTTTGGATCAGCCAAAGTGACACTTCTAGAGTTCAAATTGATCGATGTAAATCAAGTCCTAACCAGAACTAGTGAATGTGTAGACTTTGAACACAACATCATCCTTATCAATCAATATTCACATGCAGAAGCAGATGACTTCCTCTTGCAAATGTGGCCCAACCAGCAGAAAATACCATCCCCCCCCCCACCCCCCCCCCCCCCCCCCCCCCCCAAAAAAAAAAAAAAAAAAAAAACCAAACCGAAACAACTAACTACCTGAGGGTAGCAATTTGCTTGATTTCTTGAATATGTTGCGTGATGAATTGAATAGGAGTAGACTGCCTATGTACATGGTTGAAAAACCAATATATAGTGAAATCAAATCACACACAGTGTGAGTTTAAGGCAGTATTTGCTAGTTTCAAGAGTTTTGATGGACAGTAAACCATATAATGGAAGTCATCAATCCAAAGTCAAATGTTAGAATCTTTGCTGCTAGAGTCCTAGAGTGCAATAGGGTACACATTCAATAGAAGCCTCCCATGTCTTATATATATTTAAAACATATGAAATTTCGGCCACACAGACCACAATCATAGGGGAAAAAGCAAAAACATCAACGACTGGAACAGGGATGGAATTGAAAATTTAAACTTAAGCTATTCGGTTGGTTTTATCAAACTATTCATTCAATTTGACAAAGTAAAATCATCTTTTTTTTTTCCCCAAATCTGATTAATATAACAAAATACAACAGTATCTCCTATTTGACAGCAAAATTATGAGTCATTAGATCTACAATGAAATTTCAGAATCATGACAAACCAACCCCTTATTTTTTAGGTCTTTCTCTTTAGTTATGGAGGCAGTAAGATTCTTTGCAATTGGCTTGTCCATATCAACATAGTCTCCTTGTGCGATTTACATATATATTCTTCTTCTACGACATTGGATGACATTGTCAAATTTCTCCACAAAAGAGGACTTGGATTCTAATTCTTAAGACGCCTCAGCGATTGCTTTGCCAACACGTCTATCCACAAAAAAGAAGACAATTGTTATCATTTTGAACCTCAGCCACTAGCTAATGTCCCAATAACTGTCCTTTCTTTTCCCTGCTTCAATTACTCCATTGTTAAGATATATACATGGTTTTAAACATATACCCATGAATACTTCAAGAAAAATAACATGTCATGTGGTTTACTACACAATGAAGTAAACTTGGAAATACTCTAGAGTATAATTAAAGTTATAAATAGCATTAATAAAACACGCCAGTCTGAGAAAATAAGCTTGGGATCTTACCAAGCCATACTTAACATAAGAGGGCCTCATCACCACCTTGAAAAAGGGATGCTCCGTTTGAAATTTGTTGGCCAATTTAAGAGCAGTGAGAAGCCTTGGGAGCGTGGGACCGTAAAAAACCAGCTCACAATCTACTAACTGTTTGTACTAGAGTATAAGCAAAGATATAAACAGCATTGATATATTGATTTTCAGACATGCCAGTCTGAGTAAATAAGCTTGGGATCTTACCAAGCCCTACTTAAACATAAGATGGCCTCATCACCACCTTGAAAAAGGGATGCTCCGTTTGAAATTTGTTGGCCGATATAAGAGCAGTGAGAGGCCTTTGGGTGTGTGGGACCAGAAAAAAACCAGCTCAGGATGCTTCAATCTTCTAACTATTTGGTCCTCCTTGTGCTCGAAAAAGGACAACTTTAGTGACAGTTCATGTAAACTTCATTAATCCGAATTGCTATGAAAAAATTCAACATAGATTGGAAGTTAATATTATCCCCCACAATCATTATGTAAGCAGAAACAAGACATGTTAAACCGCACGTCACCCCTCCAAATCCACGTGATGATGAACAGTCCGGAGTTTATCGAGAACAAGGTGTAAAAGTGACTCCCTCATATTTTGAGAAGGCATGGTGATTCCCTGGATTTTAAAGTTCCATGATTTATTCCCCCTTTTCATAATAATAGAAATTTAACCTTGACGTTTGTTGAGAGACATCTATCCTTAAAGCAACTTTGTCAAATATTATTACATGAGACACAGCCCTAGTCACAACTTCTTCGTATTCATGAATATGTTGCAATTTTAAACTACCTGATGAAGCCACAAGGAGCACTCTGCCCATCCCCATTTTCAAACATGGATAACTCGAACGTGGAACGAATTTGAAAGCAGAGCCCTAGCTGAGGAAGACGACGATCGAAGAAGGTTCACGAAAATCGGGAGAAACTCACGCGCAATAAGACAAGAAAATTGGGAGAAATGATGCGTGAAGAAGCGTGAACTCACGAATTTGTCGGATACGGATGCGGGAGAGAGAGAGAGAGAGAGAGAGAATAAGATCTTCTCTGATGAAGTGGGGAGAACTATCTAGGCTCGGCGGTGCCATCTCCGGCGTCGCACTTTCGTCTTCTCTCCGACGACGACGACGAAAACGATGACCAGAAACCGTGAGATCTTCGGGGAATGGTGGGAGGGCGCACTGTTCAGCCTCTCGCGCGAGACAAGATCCCTTTCTTCTTTTGGGATAAGCGCTTCAGTGATGAAGGCAAGATCGACGAGCCCCGTCAGCTCCCACGGGGGGCTCCCATTTTACTCTTCTCTCTCTCTCTCTCCATTTGCACCGCCTTCCCTGTCCTCCCCTTTATCAGTGGCTAGGCAAGTTTTGAAAGAAAAAGATGGAAAGTTTTAGGGGTCGAGCAATTTGAGAAGCAAGAGGCGAGCGAAAAAAGCAAAAATACGCGCGAAAAAAACGCAGACATTAATTGGATCTTACCAATTTCTTGGGCATATTTGTTCGTGCCGATAACTTTTGTATGGTTGTATTGAGATCATCGCCCTCCCAATTCCGTTGCCACTTGTATCTGAACAGACTCACATCGTTTAGTCGTGGTGTGCTTAGCGTACCGTTGGAAAAGATCTTCATTTGCGGGCACTCTTCCACTTCAATACGATACAAGGATGGGAACTTGAAGATGCAACTTGTGGTGGAGGAGAAGCATTCTAGGCTTGGAAGATTTTGGAGTGTCAACAATCCTAGGTTCCGAATAGATATCACATTTCCTTCTCCATTTTCATTGTTTGCCATTACTTCTTTCATTTTTTCACATCCTATTATAGTCATCCAAGTGAGATGCACCAAATATGTGATCGCTGAAACTGTTACCAAATGTACCAATCCAGAGGAATTCTTCACCACTAATCCTGTCAAATTATGGAAGGATGTCTCGGTTGGAAATATTGTTGTCAAGCAGGGACAATCCCAAACGTCAAATTTTTCAATACCCCAAAGAATTTTCGCCATTAAGGTGTTGCATGAAAACCATTTTGGTTCTGTCCAGAACTGGTTTTTTGTTCCCAAAATTAGTTTTGGACCAAAAACCCATTTGGTAACGCGATTTCATTTTTCTATTTCCGGGACAAGTTTGCTTCCAAAACTGATTCTGAAACCAGAAATGAGAACAAAAAAAAAGTTGGTTTTTCATTTCTGGAACAAAAGTGAGAACCATTTCTGAAGAATTCATTTTCTTCAACACACATATTTATATGGAAGTCACGATCTTTGAGGTGAGAAAAAAAAGCAAAAAATCAAAAATTTCAAAACTTAATAGAATGGTTTAGAATCTGTGGCTACCCACTTTCAGTGAAATTTAAATTTTTTTAGGTGCCGAAAAAAATAAAAATAAAAAATTTCACAAAATGGCTTCGAAAACCTATGGCCACTCACTTTGAGCAAAATTTAATTTTTTTAGATGCAAAAAAAATAAAAAATAAATCAAAAAATATAAAATTTAAAATATCTATGGCCACCCAATTTGAGCGAAATTTTATTTTTTTAGGTGCCGAAAAAAATAAAAAAAAGTAAAAAATCAAAAATTTCAAAACTTCACAGAATATCTTAGAATACTTGTGGCCATCCACTTTGAATGAAATTTAAATTTTTTTAGATGCCGAAAAAAATAAAAAAATAAAAAATTTTAAAACTTCACAAAATAGCTTAAAATACATGTGGCCATCCACTTTGAGTAAAATTTAATTTTTTTTATATGCCAAAAAAAATAAAAATAAGCAAAAAAGTAAAAATTTCAAAACTTTACAGAATAGCTTAAAATACCTGTGGCCACCCACTTTGAGCGAAATTTTATTTTTTTAGGTGCAGAAAAAAATAAAAAAATAAAAATTTTAAAACTTCACAAAATGGCTTAGAATACTTGTGGCCATCCACTTTGAGCGAAATTTAAATTTTTTTAGGTGCCGAAAAAAAAAAAAAAAAAAAAACTTCACATAATTAATTAGAATACCTGTGGCTACCCATTTTGAGTGAAATTTAATTTTTTTAGGTGTCAAAAAAAATAAAAATAAGCAAAAAAGAAAATTTTTAAAACTTCACAGAATGGCTTAAATACTTGTGACCACCCACTTTAAGCGAAATTTTAATATTTTTAGGTGCCGAAAAAAAAAGCAAAAAATCAAAAATTTCAAAACTTCACAGAGTGACTTAGAATACATGTGGCCATCCACTTTGAATGAAATTTAATTTTCTTTAGGAACCAAAAAAAATAAAAAAAAAATCAAAAATACCATTTGGGCATCTAAAAAAAATTAATTTTACTCAAAGTGGGTGGCTAGAGGTATTCTAAGTCATTATGTGAAGTTTTGAAATTTTTTATTTTTCATGTTTTTTTCACCTAAAAAAATTTAAATTTCACTCAAAGTGGATGGCCACATGTATTCTAAGTCATTCTGTGAAGTTTTGAAATTTTTGATTTTTGATTTTTTTTGCACCTAAAAAAATTTAAATTTCGCTCAAAGTGGATGGCCACATGTATTCTAAGTCATTTTGTGAAGTTTTGAAATTTTTGATTTTTTGTGTTTTTTTTTCACCTAAAAAAATTTAAATTTCCCTCAAAGTGGATGGCCACATGTATTCTAAGTCATTCTATAAAGTTTTGAAAATTTTAATTTTTTGTTTTTTTTTTCACCTCCAAAAATTAAAATTTCACTCAAAGTGGGTGGCCACGGATATTCTAAGCCATTCTGTGAAGTTTTGAAATTTTTGAGTTTTTGAATTTTTTTGGGCACCTTAAAAAATTTAAATTTCACTCAAAATGGGTAGCTACAGGTATTCTAAGCAATTTTGTGAAGTTTTGAAATTTTTGATTTTTCGATTTTTTTTGGGCACCTAAAAAAATTTAAATTTCACTAAAAGTGGGTGGCCACAGGTATTCTAAGCAATTCTATGAAGTTTTGAAATTTTTGATTTCTTGATTTTTTTGAAAAAATTCAACAAATTTCCTATTTTCCCGAAATCTGAATTTTTTTTTATTTTCTCTACATTTTGATGATTTTTTCTGAAATTTTTCAATTTTTTGGGATTTTCTGAATTTTTTAAAGATTTTTATCAATTTTTCAGATTTTTTTCTTATTTTTAATCCATTTCTAAAAAAAATGGATTTCTGTTCTTGGAAATAGAATTTTCTGTTGTTTATCAAGCGGGTTTTTGTTTCAGGAAATGGAAATTTTGTGCCGTTATCAAACGGGTTTCTATTCTAGAAATAAAAATTTTTTGTTATTATCAAACGGATTTTTTTTTCTCAAAAACTCATCCAAGAACCAGAAATAGAAAAATCTATTTCTGGTTCAGGAACTCATTCCGGAATAGAATGGTTATCATTCGCTACCTAAGTAGTCTTCTCTCCATACACGTTTTAGATTATGTAGCTTGCTTAACTTAAGTTCTCTTAGATTTTCAAGCACCGGATGTTTGCCCTCGTCAACAAGCCCTTCGTCAAGGAATATATCTTCAAAGGAACTACAAAAGACCTCAAGACTTTGTAAATTTTGAAATCTCTCTAGGAGGAAAGTGGAAGGAAAGATGGCATTTTCATCATGAAAGCATGCCAATGTTAGTGCTTTTGGCTTGCCAAAGATATCATCAGGAAATTTTCCATCTTGGATTCTTTGAACATCTTTATCGACTAATAAAAGTTCCTCTAAGTTGAGAAAGTCCTGTCAAATTGCCAATACAACAAGGGAAGTAAATTCAGCAAAGGTAGGGCAATAAATCATGTGTTAATAAAAGGTAAACGTAATTCAAATGATTCGCATGGAACGAGGCCATCTTTTACATTTCATCAAATCTAAAGATCCCTACATACAATCTCAAGCTTTTAAAAGCCTCAAGTAGAGGTTGGTATGGTTATGTTGGTAGAGTGAATCTAAATTCAAGAGCCCTTCAACTCACCAAATTTATCTTTTATTAGAAATATCTTATCTTGTCTACAAAACTTTGTCATCTTTGGAATTTTATGTAATGGGATGCACTCAAAATGTTAGTAAAATGTTTTGGGTCCACAGACTTAAAAGTGTGCTTATGATATAAGACATATCTTATGTTGTCTTCAAACTCATAGGTAAGGGGTTTCAGGTTTTCTATAATATTATAATATGACGACTATGTAGTGGACAGGGGAATTAAAGAAAACAATAGAAAATAGTGCATTAAGCTATTAATGTTATTTTTGTTTTGAAAAAATTGTTTGAATTCATTTTTTAGAGTTTGTAGAAGATGAATTAGCGAAGAAACACGTGTCAACAATGGGGAGGACCTCATGTCAAATTCTCATTGATTTCCCTACGGAGCACCATTAGATTAGATTAGGAATATATTGTGTTGTCAACAAAAATCTGTAAATATTTTTGTAATTCTAGGTAATGGAATATCATATGGGTGTCCGCAAACAAAAAGTATACTTATGATATTAATAATATCTTAATGTTGTCAACAAACTAATAAGCAAGGGAGGTCATATTTTTTACAGCATTATAACGTGTGACGTGATTTAGCAGTAGATATAAGATTAGTGAGCGATTTAAAGAACAAAGTAGAAACTGAGGGAGAACAGTTGTAAACATACCCTCTCAAATGAAGACTCTGCTTCTTGGCATGAAAGGTCCTGTTGATCATCTCTTTGAGCCCAACTGTTCATGGATGCTGTAAAGGATAACATGTTTAGTTTGTCACAGTGAGTCACTCGCGATTCCTCCATGAATGGCCAATTCAAAGTGGGCAAATTAGGGCAAAAGCTCTTGAGTCATGACATATTGTGTAACACTAGAGAGGTTAGTTTTGGAAAAAGAACTTGAGCAACATTGGAGTGTGGAGTGTCATCTCCACTAGCGACTATTTCCTCGATCCCACAACACTCCACTCGAAGTTTTTCAAGTTGGTTTAGACTTGTAGCAACCCAATGCGGAAACAAATTTTCAAGGCTCTTACAATTTTGAACCTCCACTTCCCCTAAATAGTCAAAAGTGAGAGTTTCTTGAGGACCGTCGGTCCATATTTTGCTTAAATTGTCCATGTGGGAGAGAACCATCAACTCAAGTTGAGGAAATTGTACCTGCCATATTGAAAAAAATGACACAATGAATGTGATTACGTTTGAGTTATGACCTCAACGAAGGAATTTTCAAAACTTCCCTTGCTCTCACAAATCATGAAAATGCAAGAGCTTCTTAGTGATATAAACAGGGAGGGGCTAATTGATGCTTTCATTTCATTCAGTTGATTGATGAATAATGCCAAGTATATTGCATTGCAACAAGCATGAAATGATAAATGCATTTATAATCAGTAGTACATTGCGCATTAGCTTGTAAGTGGCTTGATTGACATTTAATACTAGCAACGCCTTATCAGTTATTCCTTTAATTCTCGGAAAGTTGCCATGATGACTTCTCGGAGTCTCGAACTTTCATGTTTGCCAATCACAAATAGAAGAAGGCCATTTTTCTTGAGTGCTTAGGTGAATATTAAGAAATAGAAAGGTGCTTGTACTGATCATTATCAAAGTTTAGAGCACTCCTAGATGAACATCCAATTTGTCAGATTTGTTTGCAGTGGTCATTATTAAAGTTGCTTGAACTGATCTTGTGATAATGCAACATTAGATAAAGAGAGAATCTATTAGATTTATTTGCTTCAAGGTGAACATGCATCACAAGTGGAGAAAAAGCAAGGGCATGGTGATGACGAGCCATGAATAACGCGTGCAGAGAATTTAAGCAGCCTATATATTGATAAAGGAATGGATGAAACATAAGCATGGCTCCACTCTATTTACTTGGTAGATTGACCAAGTCCAAAGTCAAGAAGGAAGACAACACCCGAGTTCTTTCCACAACCTATAGCCCTTCTAGATCGAATATTTCTTCTAGCAACTCACAATTGCGCACTTGCAATTCATGCAAATTATCTAAAACAAGCATCAATTTGGATGGAATTGCTTTAATAAATGATGGACATTTATCCACCGTCAATGATTCTACCTGCTAAGATGACTTAATGGGATTAAGTTCGCTATGCCATTTTCCATTCAGATCGGGGAGCTCAGATAGCAGTATTTTCTTTACTCCGGCAAACATACCCTGTCAAAAATTGCATCATTAAACATAAACTTTTAGTTAGCAAAAAGCAATTATTCTATTCATGGCCAAAACCATCCAATTGCACAGAATTTGGTAAGTGATGCGTACCATTTCTTCAAACATATTTTGGATGGTGATGTTGAGGTCTTCCTTCCAAAACCACGCTGCTGTTGCATCTCTAGATACTCGTACTCTCTTTAGCTTTGGCGCCTCTATTGGTCCTTTAGAGAAGAAATTCATGTCGAGACATCCGGTCACGATGACATCTTTCAAGAGAGGGAACATCAAAGTGAATTCACTTGAGCTGAAACATCTCAACCTTGTCAGCCCCTCAAGCTCCATACACTTCAATTGATTGAAAGCCACTACATGCCCCTCCCTACCTCCCTCGTCACTAATGACTTCAGTAAACATTCTACATTTTCTTATCCTCAATTTTGTGAGTGCCACCAAATTTGTAGCCATTGTCGGTTTGAACACATTTGATAACCCATCACAATATGACACATCTAGAGTTTTCAGATGTTGAAAATAACTTGTAAAGGGTAATATCACTTTTAGCTCATGACTTGCACCTTCTACGGCTTCCACACTGATGCTCAGCTCTTCAAGTCCTTCCTTCTCGATGAGTTCCACAATGCCACATATATTGATCTTCAACTCCTCAAATTGCATTAGATCTCTGGCTATTGAGTCTGGAAACAGAGAGTTGAGGCTCTCACATTTTTCAACGCTAACGGAATGTAGACATTGGAATTTAACTTGACGGCGGAGTTCCTTATCCCATACACACTTTAGCTCGGGTAGATCAAATAACTCCAGCTCTTTTAATGGAGAAGGAGCAACAAGACGCCCATATGGAGAATTCTGTGGCTGAAATTTGAAAACAACTTTAAGCGAACCACATGATCGAGCCTTCAAACTTTCCAAGCTCAAGATCCGTCCTAGAATGGAAGAAGTAACAACGTTCACAAGTCTATTGCATTCAACCACACAAAGTGATTTTAACTTGGGGAAAGAATCCGTGGCAACTTGATCGTCCCATATCATCACGATGTTATCCAAGCCAGTGATATGTAATGTCTCCAATCTAGGAAAAACAACCTGCAGTATTATCTCCGGAAATTGGTGATTCAGTTGAATTATGAATTCATGAACTTCCAAGATGTAAATATAGATGAATGCCAAGATGTAAATTACAAATTCACGGAATTGGTGATTCTATCTTAAGTTGCACAATAGGGAAAAAGAATAAAATGAAAAAAGTTAGTACAAAAAAATCTCCATACAATTGGCAATGACTCCAAGACGAGAAGGCTATTGGAATTACTGGAGACAAAACAAAAGGTAGGAATTCCAACCGGATTCTGTTGAGAATGGGGAAAAATGGTAATTTGGATATGCTCATATACCAATCATCTAATCACATTGGTGTCTCATAGATCCCAAAGTCAAATAAAATCTCTCCCTTTCTGCTTTTTTGGCTAGCCCAAGAATAAAATAGCTACCCATACGTAGCAATTGTTAAATCACTTAGAGATGGCTATTTAAGTTGCAATATGGATAAGATTCTTCAGTGAAATTGCACCATTTTGTAAATTAATTAAGAACAAGGAAGAATTTATTTAAAGAAACAAGAAGCACGTCAAACAAACTGGTAATCAACATTAGAAAATAGAAGTCACTAAATTGATGTAGTAAAAGAAGAATGCAGCTGAGGGATCGCTCGAGGAAGAATGTTAGCCATGAGAAAGAAAATGACGGAGAGATTGAGATTAAAAAAGCAACCAATCAACCATCAAATGGTGCACTACAGTAGGAGGTACGATTTTATCTAACACCGAATGCCACAAGTCAATATTATATCACTCTACAGCAATTACATAGTTAGGCTAGTTAGGCTAAGAGAAAGCAATTGAAAAAGGAATTGCTTTGGTAAAACAAACAAATCTTACTTACGTCTTTCCCCACTTGAAAGAACTGAATATACTTAATCGATTGAATTTTCCTTTTAAAATGCATTGATCTTTTATCAATGCTGGAGGAACCAATAGTTAGATACCAATGACAAATCATACATATAATCGAGTCAAATAATTGAAGATTTTCCTGAAAATCTCATTATAGATGATTAAATTTATCTAAGAAAGTCGACGTATTGATAATCGGGAATGGAATTGGGTAAAATATTCAGTTATAAACCTAGGGAGATTGAAATAATATTTCTTAGGAATTTTAAGTTGTAGGAAATAAAACGGAACTTTCCTTGAGCAATAGGAAGTATATGTTGGATATTATAAAGAACACGAAAATGACATGACACGAGCCTAATAATTTTCCCAATTAAGCTCAAAACTTGAAATTATCAACGAATTTTTTTTTTGTGTGTGCTTTGAGTCAATTTATGGAAAAATCGAAAGTACTGACAAATAAAGGTTCAAAATTAAAGGGTCTGTCGCGAAAAAAATTGCAGCAAAAACCCCGTTGTCAGCAAACGTACCAAATATCTATAGCTTTTGCATTAAAATTTGACTTCTTTCGAATCTATATAATGAGCAAGGCGAAAATGCCACCAAGTTAGTGTACGGTTAGAACTACGAAGCTAAAGCAACCAAACTAGAGAAAGCATGAAGAGATCTAGGTTAGAATCCTGGTCACGGCCCAAGGTCCGGAGGAAGGGCTAAATCATCACCACCCTTCATGTAACATCGCCACTTTCCTTGGACCACAGGCATCAAAGTGAGGGTCCAAAAAATGTATACTACGGACGGTCCGGACATGTGTGAGGAGCTTCTGGTGTCGCTTCAATGGAATATGTTTAGGATCGAGAGCCATTTGAGGCGTACCGCGGTTGACCGAAGTCCAACGGTTGGTAAGGGTACATTTGTATGATTAGGGAGTCAAACCCAGCAATGTCAGTTGAAGGCCGAACAATTTGCCTTTTGTAATCACTCTAAGAAATCTCTAAACCCAACAAATCTTTGATTCCGCATCTCTAATTCTTATAAATATTTTCCCGATAAATCTC